>BMAT01009349.1:78973-97749 GCA_019649035.1 Elysia marginata | reverse complement strand
TTCTGGGACAGTCGTGGTGTTCTTCTGTTCGAAACCTTACAACCTGGACAAACAATCAATGCTGCAAGGTACTGCCAAACTCTTGACAAGCTTAGGGAGGCCATTCGCAGAAAGCGCCCAGGGCAGTTGACCAACGGGGTCATTTTGCAACTCGACAACGCTACACCCACACAGCACGAATGACGCAAGGTTGGCTAGAGAAATATGGATGGGAGATTTTGCCACACCAACCACACAGTCCAGACCTCGCACCATCTGATTGGGCCACTGAAACGTGAGCTGGCAGGAAAGCGCTTTGATGACGATGAAGAGCTTGTTGTCCATGTGCGGAAATTGCTACAAAACCTTGACGGAAGTTTTTTTCCGAGAGGGTATCTATTCCATGGTGCGGCGTTGGCAGAAGTGTGTTGACAGACTTGGCTGTTACGTAGAGAAATGAAGGACGAGTCAAGGTATGAACAAGTGCAAGAATTTTGTTGATAGCATAAAAAACGCGGGTTTTACAAGCATTTTTCGGTTAATTATGAAAGAGCCCTCGTAGTTCTTAATTTTTTAAAGTAGCTCTTAAGTTCTTATCACACCCGGCCTGATTTCTTACAATAACAGTACAAGGAAACTTTTGGATCAGAAAAAAAAGTTCTTTTCTTTTTTTTATAGAATTTACATGTAAGTTGTACTAGTTTACCTATTAAAGAGCACTCCACTCCTAAAAAGAGATCAAATCCTAAAACTGTGTTAATTTTTTTTCATCATGGGCAGCAAATAAGGAGATGAGACAAGTCCGATTTCCCGACCATATTCAGATTGCCTAGTTTATCTTCCAATTTGTAATGTATACTGAAATCTCGAACATAAACTTTGTTCCCATGTGATTTAATATATTCAAATTGCCTCTTCATATGAAACTCTTGGGAAGAGACAAAATCTAACCAAATAAAAAAGATTCAAAGAAAATATGTGAAGTCCAATTTATGTTACTCAGACTATTTTTCCAAGTTATTACTCGTGTTATAAACTTCCAGCCCCATTCCAGCCCCAACATAAACATCCTTTCCATGAGGCAAAAACGACTGTGTGCTACTGGGATGGCAACTTTGTTTAAGATAAATGTTCAGAATAAGTTTTACAATGAAACGTTTCTAGGAGAGAGAAAAACTTTCCTGGAGCTAATAAAAAAAATTTGATAAAACTAAGAGAATTTTATTTCATGTAATTAACTTGAAATCTTAAGATAAATTCCATCATTTTCGACTGTCAAACCAATTTGTATTAGCTCTGAATTAAATATTCAAATAGAGAACTAAGTTGATTTTTTAATCCTTTGAATAGTAGTCTACTATAAATATTTTAAACTGATTTTATCTTTTTTCATGAGAATAAGTTTTACAGATCACCAATATTCTATTGGCAGTAACACAGGTTGTAATCAAGATACACGTATCAGTATCATTTTTCACTGTCATAAACCGTTTTCAAAGAACATAGCTCAAGCATTACACTTACAGGTATTCACATAAAATTATAATACCTCAAATTTTCACAATGCCACAACCAGACTCACTTTGTGGAAACGCCACACATAGCCTACATGATTGTATTAAGTACAGTCCAGCTTGAATGCAGTGGAATCCTGATAAAGTCAAACCCCGATACCGAAAAAATGTGTTGATTTTAACCATTAAAAAAATATACGGAAATGCAAAATGGGACTGTGAAACAGAGTTGACTTTAAGCAAGAGTTTCCCTTAAATGTGTTGACTTTGAGTTGATTCCACTCTACTTTGAACCCCATGGGAACATTTTGACTTTGAAGAATCCAAAACTGGGATATTTTAAAAGTATTAGATATCGGCAAATAAAACTGGTTATCTAAATAAAGTGTGAATTACAGTATCCAGTTTCAAATTTTATGGACTCAAGTATAGTAAAAAGAAGGCATACTACGATCAAGTGCAATTTGATGCTAAAAGTCACTAAATCGATTTTGGTATCAGTTTAAATGAAACTAACATAGTAACATACTAGTAGTCTTTTTTTATTTTACATTGAAGATCATAGATAATTTTTAATAAAGCATTTTTTATGCTTTGAGTTGTGACTGAGAACTTAGTTTTGATGCTGACCTGTTTGCTTTCTATCCAAATAAGTGTCAAGTCTGAACTGTTTTCACGCTTTATTTATGTTGAAATTACATGTTTTACTTTTTAATTTTAGTTATCATGGCTCCAAAGGACTTCACACCTTTATAGATGTCTAAACTTTAAATGCTATATATTTTAATTAGTCATATACTCCCCGTTGTGAAATGTCACAAGTCATAACCCTGCCAACTTCCAATGTCTGTAACTTTACACAGAAGCATGATATAGCTTTTCTGTTTGGTTGTAATTTAAAGTAGAGAAAACAAGCTTTTCTGTGATACCAATATCTTACTTCTTTTCAAATTTAGACTTAAGACTCATTCTGATTCATCATGGCTGTAAGACAAATGTATGTGTGAGGCGACAAGGGTAAATCACTCACGTATCCGGTTTTTAAAAAGAGATTTATGATTATTTTCATTAAATTGTTATAGATCTATACCCTTCAAAATGTCTTGAAGATAATAAAAATTATTTAATATAGGGTCTATAGCAAGTTTTTATATTCAAAGGGCTTTAACTCAATACATGTATTTAAATGAGCGACTTGTACCTGATTCCTCCTGAGTGCTTAACTTTTTATATTTTTCATGGAATAAAATTCATTCATTTGAAATGGGCCACACTTAAATTTCAATTTCCAACATTCAAACATCTGTCTTATAAGGACTGGACTAATTCCAAGACGTTTTGCAGATCTTATTCAGTACAAATTATCAGGTTAGTATTCAAGATAAACAAGGAGTCTATTAACATTTGACAAGAAAATTTAAAAAAATATGAGTACACAAACCAATATCACAGCGTAGTAGAAACTCAAAGATATAAGGAGTACAAATTGGTGTATAAAATTTTTTTTATTGCAAACAGAATTTTGCTTATGGGGCTTTGCAATAAAATAAATGACACGTTATGATCAGAAAAAAAAGCACAAGCTTTTTTTTCAGTTATAACCAGCAATAAGATGTTTTTGCATGAAGTTATCAGAAGTAGACTGGAAACGTCCCAAATCAAAGTCTGATAATTAAAAATTCATACTCATAAATCAAAGATCTGTAAATCAGACCTGAAACACAGCCTGCAAAACATTTTCTGATATTTTGTGACAAAATGAGCAATAAGAAAAAAAATTAAAATTAAGTCTTAAACATACATTTCTGGCACATCTAGGAGCCTTTGAGGGCAACATAAATATACTTAAAAAGTTATCAAAATTTCAAACATTGTGTTGGTAAATTTACATATTTTTCACCTCTTTGCTTTAGAAGGTTTGATTAACGATTCAAATTTGAATATCAGTTCTCTTAACTTAAATTTAGCAGCTTCACTTTCCCAAAGTAAAAACTGGTAAGGCTGGGTCAGCTAATAGGAGAAGCCTGCATAATAAAGATGTGAGAGGCACCTCTTGACCTGAAAGAGCAAACCCCCAAGTATCTATCATCGGACCCTAGCCTAGGAGTCACCATGATCACAAGATGCATGTTACTTGTGCATAAACCCGTCCCATAGCACATCCAACAAAACCAGTGGAAAATGTGAGGTGAAGCAAGACGGTGGGTGTCTACAGTTTTGTGAATGTTTCGGCAAAAAGTTACACGGAGCAGGCCAGGCTTTGGGTGATATTTGGTGGCTCTAAATGCTTGTTGAAATAAATGAAGGTATTTTCAGCTTTTTTCGGGTGGTTTTAGTGCTTTCACAATAGCTCATCTTTTTAACTTCTTGAATTAAAATTAGCTCAGGCTTGGTTTTGCAGTGCTTGTTAGCCAAGTTCATGTGCAGTTAAAGTCGGAAATAATGAGAACTTTAGCTTTTTCAAGAACTCTTATCACAACAGGTGTTCTCATCATTGCTAAACAAAAGAGGGTGTTAGTAAAAGGGGAGTAAGTAGTATTGGTAGAGCACTATAGACCAGCCAGGGACAGACAGATGGTGGGTGAATTCTGTCCCCTATGGTAATCTTGGGCCTAAAACATGCGCAGAAACGGAGAGGTCAGAAATGAGAATGAGGTTCTAGAAATAAAACAGCATATATTGAGATGTATAGGGGCGAAAGGTTTTCCACAACTTCTGTGTAGTTTCATGTTAGGCTTTATTCGGCTCTATTTTTGTTTTTACCTAGGTTAGTAGTTCTCATTACTGTTGTTGTCTTTAAATTTTCTGCCTTGATCGTAGAACTACAAACTGAACTGTCTAGTCAGCATATTTTCATCCCTTCGCAGATTACATGGTGAGCACTATAACTGCAAGGGTTGAACATTCAGTGAGCAAAGCTATCATCCCTAGACCTACAGAGAAGTGTTTTTTTTTTTGGACAACTGACACAGTGTTTGTGAGTGTAACAAGGAGAAGTGGGAGGCAGAAAGGGGGAAAGTGCGTGACCAGCAAATGATACTCTTACTCGTGGTAATGTACAGTACAATGAACTTGAATCTGGATAATTAATTTAGTTGCTCTTATAATGGTATTATTCAATTACATGAATTTCTTTTTATTCCAGAGAGATTAGTACACTTTAGAGGTTTTCTTATACACTTATACTCTACCTATTTAGTACTGGTTTCTGAATTGACAATAGTTAGTCCACTAACTCAGTGTTAAATTGCAGTTTTACCTTTTGGGGCATGAAAAGTAACAGTGCAAAGAAAAAATAAAATGTATGCACATTCAATTCAAAATGTTATATATTATTGATGATTCTGATAATAATCAAACAATTGAGATTCAAAACAGAGACGTTTGCCAATGGACATAAATCATATTTTGAACAAGTCCAAGGCAACATGAGTATTCAGTCAAAAAGTAAGCTTTTCTTGCTCACAGGCCCAACAATTTTTTTTCAAAACGATCAGAGCTTAG
Organism: Elysia marginata; assembly: GCA_019649035.1. Classification (NCBI taxonomy): domain Eukaryota; kingdom Metazoa; phylum Mollusca; class Gastropoda; family Plakobranchidae; genus Elysia; species Elysia marginata. Next base: position 92,752 of record BMAT01009349.1, on the reverse strand, counting down.
TGAACATGGCACAGTGAACTGTTTTAATCACATCTCAAACCTGCCAGACAATCCTGAGCACCTTCCAGAGAATAAACTCAAGTCACCAAATGGCCACGTACATTACATATCTATTAACATAAAGCAATTCTATAAATAAAAGCAATTGTTGTTAAAAAAAAAATTAAGCACCGCCTCAAGAGTATAATAAAACAAAACCCAAAATGAGACAAATTGTGATAAATTATGCTTTATGGCTTGTGTGAAATACATACATACTGTCAATATAAATTACAAACTTTTCATTGTGAGAAGATAGAGTTTTGCATCCAATTACAAAAAAATAATAAAAAACCAGCACCTTAGAAAAAAAAAGTTTACTTGAAAAATTTCAAAGGACAATTACAAAAAAATGTAACAAAAAATGGGAGATGGTGGTCTTTTGTATACACATGAACCACAGCAATGTTTGCAGTAAATTTTGAGAGCTCCCTGCTTCCAGAGGCAATGAAATATAATAACTGTTTATTGACATCATTTACACTTTTTTGGCTATTGTAAGAATTGACAAGGTTTATAAATATTATGAATTCAGCGACAAAAAAAAACAAACAAATTTCCAGCAAATAACAGTAAGTTTATAATTTCACAAGAATTGGAACTGCTGAAATGAAAATTTCATACTTAAAAGGTGGATCAAAATTAGAGTCCTAGCTGGCTGTAAAGTTTCTGCCATACAGAATGCCAGTATTTATTATAATAACATAAAAAAATTAAAATTCTAATTTTCACAACCCTAGGAAACAAAATTTGGACTTTTTTTGTCAATGACTCAGTATCATTTCTTACAGCGAAGATTCAATATTGTCAGCAGTACGTAAAATAATATATATATACATTTTTATTCAAGAATTAAAAAAGAAATTTTAAAAAAACTGCAATGGTATAACAAATTTTTTTTTTGTGTATAAGATTCTTACAAGATTTAAAATTATATTAAGATACTCTGGTATAAAATAAGCGGTAATCTTATGCGAAAAAAATATGAAGGAAATTTTGATGTTTGGATGCCTTAGTGTAGGACTGATCAAAAAAAAAAAAGAAAGAAAGAAAGACCTGGAATTGACAACAAAGAAACACCTTTGTAAATATATACTGACCGCCAAAAGAAACGCAACATCGAATCTTTAATACATATTACTGAAAACCACAAGCGATTAAATGAGACATGTGATACATCATTTTAAAGGCTATTTATTGCTTTTTCAACTTAAAATAACGCCACATTCATCGGTGGCCTCTGAGGACGAGGAAATAAGATTAAAACAAAAGACACTCGATAAAGTAGATTTTATGAAAACAGGATACCATTGGTAAAATTCCACAATGCAAACAATACAGCAATTTTGACCACATTATTACATACCTGTTCAGTAGATAATTCTTTAGAATTTAATTTCAAATCAAGACAGGCTCCTGCTAATAATTTGTGTGCCCCCCTTGGGCTTCCAGTACAGCAGCACAACGGACGTCCCATCGACGAAACTAGAGTCTGTAAAAAATGTCTTGGAATAGCATTCCAGTGTCATCGTAAGGAATGTTCAAGATCATCGTGGTTTTGAGATCGATGGTCTTGACAGTCCAGCCTCCTTTGCAAGTAATCCCACAAATGTTCGATTGGATTAAGGTCCGGCGAAAGTGCTGGCCATGGCAGAACTTGGACGTCGCTTTGCTCAATAAACTTTTGAGTGTATCTGGCTGTGTGAGCTCTTGCGTTGTCTAGTTGAAAAACAATATTTCTATGCATGGCGGTGTAAGGCACCACGTGAGCTTGAAGCACATCTTGCACTTATGTTTGCGCATTTATCGCCCTTCTATTGTGTAAAAACTGGCCCAATCCTATCATTGTAAGAGATAGCACCCCACATCATCAAAGATGCTCCACCCCACCTGTCGTGTTCCCTAACGCAATCTGCTTGGTATTTTTCACCGCTTCTTCTCCATACACGTACACGGCCATCAGCATGGTCAGTGCAGAATCAAGATTTGAAACTGAATACGACATTTCGCCATTGGATGCGATCCCACGCGCCATGTTCCTGGGCGCATAGCGTACGTTGATGTCGGTGACGCTGGGTCAGGATGGGGCCGATGTATGGGCGACGAGCACGTAGGTCAGAGGTAGATAAACGTCTTCTTATACGTTGGTTATTTCTTTCTCTTGTCTGACGCGATGAAGCTGAAGCTGAAAGAAGTCTGTTGTTCATATGATTTCTGACGAGGTGTCTGTCTTGCCTCTGCGTAGTGCATCTAGGCCGCCCAGAACGGGGCCGACCACTCACTGTATCCCTCTCATGTAGACGTTGTCTGAGTCTGAAAATCGTCTTCCTGTTTACATTCATACGGATGGAAACTTCACTGATAGGAAGACCTGCTTGGAGCAGTCCTAAAGCACGATTGCGATCAACTTCAGATAAGCGTGGCAGTTAGAAAAAAATAAAATCGTTTGATTTTAAAAATGGCAATTAATTATTGGGCACCTTGTAAGGTACCCTTGTGTGTAATTTTGAGAATCTCGACCACGAGGTTTTTCTACACGCACAGATTTTACATTTTTTACAGGGTATTCAAAAATCGCTCACCTTGACTGGCAAACCGCGCACAGGACTCGGGAGTGTGCTTGAACTCATGTTCAGATGTGTTACTACTCACAACACACAAAAAATCAACTCACCAACCTTTCTTTAAAGCGTGCATGGGCGCTAAATTAAGGAATGCCATGTTGCGTTTCTTTTGGCGCTCAGTATATTTACAGATCGCAAACAGATATAAAGAGAATCATGTTTATGGGCAAAAAAAAATTATAAAACAATATTAAGACATTCAAGGTCAGTAAGTCCCTAAAAATTTGGTTTAAATTATTGCTACAGTAGTTAGGCTTGCAAACATGTGAAAGGCCAGGAAGGTGTAACAATTTTGTACCTTAATGTCTTGCAACCAGTCAAAATGACTCTTAAGTCAGAATCGGAAGGTAGTCAGATATTGGTATGACAGGAAAGCTTATTTTCTCTCCTTTCAAATACAACAAACAGAAATGCTTTATCATGCTCCTGCATGAAGTTATAGGCATTTGAAGTCTGTAGGGTTAAGTACACAATTTCATGTCTTAGATCACCGGAGCAGTATAAGAAGAAAAAGCTACTAGTTTCAGAAACATCACAACATGTAAAATAGACACAAAAAAAAACCATGTCATTTAGAGAAAAAAATGCAAATGTAAAAACCCTGATGTTTGTCAGAATTGGAAATAACAATTTTGTAATAAGAGCTCTTTAACTTTTAATCACGGATACCCATGACAGCAAAAGTAGTTTTTCAGAGATGCAAACAATTCATTCTCTTAGATCTCTACAAGTGCTTATGAAAAGATTTTTATAAAGGCTTAGGCCTATATAAAGCTAAAACTATAGTTTTGGATTTCTGCTTCCCACCCATTAATTTTAATTCAAATTATTGGATAGTCACAATTTCAGATCGTCAAAAAAGTTAATCAGCCTCCTGAAGATGTGGCCTCTGAGCTTTACAAACGGTTGTAGCGTGCAACTTCTTGTTTACAGTTGGGGCATGTGTGAATCACATCCTTGGCATCATCAAGACAAAATGGAATAAAGCAACAGCCACAGAAAAATCTGGAAATGGAATATTTTTTCGTAAATTATTTAGTGCAAATAATGTTTTAAATTTATTTATTTCAAAATCAGTGTCACTGTCTTGATAGATCTCAAATCAGTCTTAGACATTTACATAGTGAGAAGATCAGTGACTGTAAACCAGGCACAAGTCATAATTTTTACAAAGTAGACACTTTAAGTGGGCTGGCTTGTAGAGAATAAATAGTAGGTTAAGTAGATCTAGACCATTATAACTAAATCTAAGTGAGGCTTGTTTGCAATGCCGGCTACGCAAGTCGTGTTGTTTGGTTATAGACCCAGTCCCTGGTTCAGTTTGCTATTGACAGACAGGTAGATTCAGATTATAAATATTTTGCTAAGTTTATAAATAGAATCACACAAGGTCCACAGATTTCTTTTTTACGATGAGTCAATTCTATCCCAAGCCTTGACAGATTGAGAATTCCAACTGTGTAAGCTGTGTAAATGGTTGCACCCATTTGGCTAAAACAAGTGGCGCTTTGACTAAGAATAAGATACTATGTGACTCCCATCCAGGGTATATAAATCAGATGTCATACCTTTCACACTCTAAGGAACTACTTTCTTAAGAAATATATTTTTTTAAGCTTCTAAATGTAAAAACTACATGATGTTATCAAAATTTTCTGGAAATATATTAACACTTTTGTTAATATACAGAGAAAAACAAAAACAAAATTTGTCTTTAAAAGGCATTTCCTCTACTAAGGATTTCCGAGTCCTGATTCACTCGCCCAGCTGGCGACACATAGGCCTATATATGTAATTCAAGAGCAAGATCAAACTTTAATTTTTGACTCATCAGGCATTAACTATTATAAGTAAGCCTTTTCTTAAATGAAAAAAAAAATATTGAAGACTCACCCAAAAATACAAATCGCAGCGCAAAGAAGCCAAGTTAAGGTGCCTGTCTCAAAGTGGATACCAGTCATAATGTCCGCACGGCAGTGGGGGCAGATACAGCGGACTGGATTTTGGCGGAACATCTGCACCATATGCAGCTGGGGTTGCGTCACCACCACTGTTGAACTTGGATATTGGTGGGCAGGGTAACCAGATGGAGGGTGACCGGCAGCTCCTGTGGGTCCTGAAGAGTGAATGTAAAGAAACATTCAAATGGAGTGTGGCTGGGCAAAAATGGCCAGTATCAATTGCTTGACATTTTTAACAATAAACTTAGCTTTTGTGAGTGAAAAAATAGGAATGTTTCAGAAGAAAAACAAATTCTTTATGCAGAGTAATAACAACAACCCTGCCTTTTAAATTTGAGCAAATGGGTCAACAAAAGCAGTTTTTTTTTCTTCCATAAAATGCAAAATCAATTCACTTTCAGAAAAATTCAGTTTACGTATGTATACAAGAGTTCACGTTGAGGTTAAAAAATTTTTTGGACCTTCAACTTTGTGTACAATATATATTAGCATGACAACAACAAACTATAAAGGTCCAAGAAAATGTTTTCCTACTAAGAATACATATAAAGTCTTTGTGTACAATACAGTATGAACATGCAAAATGGTTTATTTTATTTCATGTTTTATGACTTCCTGTAACTATACGATTAAAAGAAGCATTAAAACTAATAACAATAATAGAAGAAACGTATATATATATGGAGGGTTTGGTAGAGCCCATAAAATTTAATTCATTACACTGATAATTTAAACAATAAACCTAAAAAAGAATATGATAAGCAAGAAAATGAAACAGAAAGAAAAGGATAGGTCCAATAAGACAGATTTGATATATAGAGAGACTTTACAAAGAGGAGGAAAATTCAAATACTTAACAGATAAATGATGTACTGGTGCAACTAAAATGCAATCCTCACGTCTTTGCCCAACCTCAATTGACATGAATGTAATAAAAATTATCTGCTATGTTAGAGAAAGCTTCCTTTTAAAACTTTGATCTTTAAGCATTTACTGAATCACCAAGCAAATATTGGAGTTAACAAGTTTCAGAATAAAAAGTGGCTAAGTAAAGCAAATATATTTTGGGATATTTTCTTTTTAGATCAGTATTAAAATGCTGCTTTCCTGAGTTGACACTTCAGGGGTGGGCACTAATTGTGAAAAAAAAAAACCTGAGTTCAGGGTGTGCATTACATAACATTATAAAACATTGCTTTAGCTATTAATTATTTTGAAAGTTTTCTGGTGCAATTCACATAAACAGTACAAATAAACTCAATACAGCAAAAAGATTTGCTTATCCATAAAGAATTTACTAGCAAAAATTTTTGTTCTAACACAAGTAGTGTATATCTAATTCAGAATTGTTTTTATTCAAAATGAAAAAAAAATTCTAAATTCATAATACATCCTGAAAATGCCCACTTATTTGGCCAAGCACAGCATTTTAAGCAAAGGTACAATATGAAACCATCTCTTTCACAAAGCACCAGCAACAAATGCAATAAAACTGAACTTCACATTTTTTTTAAAATAGGGAATGGATATGCCCCATTTTATATCAGCAAACTCATTTCTCTATTGCTCTCTAAAGAAAGAATACAAAAAAATATGCTTTATATTGAAAACACTAGAAAATCAAAAGCCTACTGACAGTAGTCCAAACTAAAAGTATCTTCTTTTCTTTTTTTTTTAAATAAGTGACAACAAAAAAACAAACCATAACAAGTAGAAATTTTTAGCAAACATGGGTTAGATAAAAGTAAAGTAACCAAAAAGAGCACAGTGTGCTTCTATCATTAGAGGTGAACAAAGATACAGTGGCAACCTCATAATTTGAATCTATAGGGAATGAAATTAGGAGGAATTGAATTACTCAAATGATCAGATTTATGCAAAGCCCCTTCTCATTTCTGCAGCATCTTACTCTTTCACTATACCCCTTGCGTAAATGCAAAATCAAACTTATTCCATAGGTCGTAGACACCTCAATGTGGGTTCTAGGGTGTCAACTTTGTGCAGTGAGTGCTTGTCATGAGCCTCCCATGCTTTGAAGAAGTAAAACTGCCAAGGATTAGAAGGAAAACTTTCCGTGGGCATCAATATAAACTTTGGATTAAAAGAATTGAACTTTATGAACTTCGATTTATGAGTTTAAATTTAATAAATAAGAGCCAAAGAAGAAAAAGAAACCTCACATGTAGAAAACTTTGAATAATGGGAAATTCAGATTATCAGACTACTTTAGTAATCAAAGAAATACCAAGATAGAAAAAAAAAGGTGCAATGCGTTACCATTTTGATAAGAACAAGGTTGGGATCCACCTGGAAAAAAAAGATAAAGAAAAATGGGCAATTAAACTTATGTGAATGTTACTTTTTAAGACAAATGAAGCGCTTAACTTAAATCTTTTAAAACAAAAAATTGAAACAGGGCATTTGGATTTAATGAACAGTTAAACTATTGGTATTAGTATCGTTTGGTTACAATTCTAGTTTTAACCCCTTGTTACCTGACAGTACTTAGAAGTCTCTTGATTTTAAAAACAAATCTTCAAGAAACATCAAAATGTGTTTTAAGTTAAATTTTGTAAATGCAGCCTGCCAATTTCTCTGTTGTTGAGCCATTAGAAACTCAAACAATCTTTCTTTTTAGCAATGACATTTCTTTTTGTGGTATGCTTCGAAAATCAGTCAATGATTTTGCAACAGCATTTTTGGAAAATTGTCATTTGTTTCATATATTCCTCTATTCCTTTGTAATCTATAAAAAAAAAGGCACATCATGAAAAGTAATAAAGGTAAAGTAATGAAATTTTTAACGCTTCCATAAAAGCCCCCTTGATAACAACAACCTCTATTTTTTTTTTTTTGAATCTTCAATTTTGAAGGTTCTTAGGAAATAAAGGGTTAAGTGTCAATGCAGGATACTAAATTGTCGTCAGCCTCATGGATTGATCTGTAGCCACCTTTCAGTTTTGTTATTGGCCAATGCAGTACAAAATGATTAGTGATTTCTGGTTCCCTAAATTGCAACACTCCGAACTTGAACACATGTCTACATTTTAGGTTTGCGAGAAGCTTTCTTTTTTTTTAAAGTAGGTAATCCTAATCCGAAATAGTTCTGGATTAAGTTTCTGTTGAAAATTGAAGGTTTTCATCTTGACTGTGTTTGTTTGTCCTTTGTATTTGTTTTTTTCACACTGCGGTTTTTAGCTTGCTTTTGAAAAAACAGTAGGCTAAAGCTTATAGAGCAATGGGTGCAGAAGGCTGTAGTTTGACGACTACTTTCTGGTGAGTGTGACTGAATGATGACACAATATTTAATTTTTTTATGCATTGTAAACTTCATAGATTTGGAGTTGGACATTTTGACTGTGTTTTTTTTGTCCTTTGTATTTGTTTTTTCACACTGCCGTTTTTAGCTTGCTTTTGAAAAACAGTAGGCTAAAGCTTATAGAGCAATGGGTGCAGAAGGCTGTAGTTTGACGACTACTTTCTGGTGAGTGTGACTGAATGATGACGCAATATTTAATTTTTTTATGCATTGTAAACTTCATAGATTTGGAGTTGGACATTGCCCACTTCATTTTATTGTCTTATTCACTGCTACTATGATGATGCAAAACCCCATATAATATTACATTTTAATCATCGTAGATAATGGAGCTTCAGAGGAGAAGAGTGCCCACTTTATTATGCTTTATTTTTATGTCTCCAGAGTTAGCAAAATTTGTAATGTGCTTTTTTCCATGCCTTCATTTAAATTTAATCATCTGTCACTAGTTCAATTGATGCTCTGAGCTCTTTTCATCAATTTTTTTTCAAATGTCATTAAATGTCCTTTGCATGACCTACTAAGAGAATTAGGCTTGGCTGAAACTAGTGAAAGATAAGGTGCTTACGTGTAGAAGCCTCTACTGAATACATGACAATAGACAATAATCTCTTAAAGAATTAAGCGAGAGTTATCTTCCTTGACTTACTTGCATTTCACCAACGGCTAGTAATCGAGACATGTAGTAAAAACAAGTGAAATGCAAGGAAAATAGATGATAAAATATGATGATGAAGTTGACAATTATTGTCACATTCATTCTTAGCACATGTACGACCATTGTTGTTTTTGTATATATTTTTTTGTCATTTTAACGTTAAAGTATTATCATTATCAATTTATTTATTCCTTTTTTCTAGTAAAAATAGGCCTCCGCATTTTTTGCGGGTTTAAGTAAATAATGTAGGAATGTTCTCACCATCAATTAAAAAGCTGTTAAACATGTAGGCCTACTTTAATTTGCTACTTATCTAAAAAATTAAAAATAGATCCATTTCTATTATGTAGAAATCTAGATCTACGCAAATTTGTCAAGATTTTCTTTTCACCTGCGATTAATTGGCTTATCTAAATCTATAGATTTTCTAAGGTGCTATCTAGATCTATATCGTTATACTTTTGTTCTGGAGTCTAAACTAACTTGATCTAACGTTTTAAAAGACCATTTCTATTTTTAGCAATAGTTTTGTTTCTTTTTCAAGTCAGCAGAAAACAAAAAATGCACCAATCAAAGTTCAGTCACGAGGTCACAGCTTTTTCATGCGCCTGTAAAATTATTCTGACCAAAACAAAGGCGTATTTTTTTTAAATGAAATAAATAGATCAAGAAAATTAAATTCTTGAAAAAGACTCAAGTATTCAACTATAAGATTATCAGATTTTGGTGCATGGCCCTATAATGGTGATTTATTTTACCTATTGAACATCAAGTTGACTTTTTTTATGTAGTCTTAGAGTATTCCTCACTTTACTTTTTTTTAAAGACGCGATATTAGTTATTCGCATTATTAAATTTTTATTTATGTTTTTATTCATTCTCAACTTAACCATCATCAAAAAAAGCAGTAACAGACATTTTTTTCAAGAAAAACGCCTCATCGATTCTAATTTATTTATATGGGTTTTATTAGTTTAGGCAGTAAAACAAGGTGCATTTATCTCTTGCTGACCGTTTTTAGGAACATCGACTACTGAGTGTCTTTATGTTGCTTTTCTAAAATTTTCTGCAAAAGATGATTGGAAGTATCTTATTCCTCCTACAGGTCAATATTTGCCATGTTCCAACAATCCCCTGTGCCTGGAAATTTGTTTCTATTTGTTTTATGATAGGCAAGGTTATGTAGCTCTCAAAAAGAGCCAATTTAAAAGGTTTTATATTACATTAAAGAGGTTAAAAAGATATCAGCAAACCAATACACAAAGTTTTTCTCACAAAAACTTAGACTTATCACTTGATATCTTTTATTTTTAACTTTTTTTTTTTTTCAAAAACGCTAAAAGGTTATCAGTTCATGAAGAATTAACTGCAGTAAGTTGAAAATAAGTAGGCAGTCTTTTATCAGCTTAAAAAAAGAGTTTCAGCTGAAAGTTACTATTTAGCGACTTGTGCCTGATAAATCCATCTATCTTTTGTCACAAAATTTGTGAAGGTTAATAAAAATCTATCAAGACCTGCTGCTTACCTGCATTATAACCTTTAGGTGGTTGTGAATATGGAGGAGGAGGTACATATGCCCCGCCTGAAGCACACGCTACTCCAGGGTAAGGAGGTGGAGGAGCTGCCGTAGAATCGGACATGTTGTCTGTGAACAAAGAGATGAAGAATAGAAATACCAGGTAAGAAAATGATTGAGAAAAAAAGCTAGAACTAGCAAAATTTCCAAATTAACACTAACAGCTCAACTTTTATTGAGTTTTTATTTTCCGTTCAGTTAATCCCAACTCAGCCTGTAAATACTATTTAGCTGTTACTTCAGATCAGGTTTTAATGATATTAGTATTATTACTTATCAATCTGTTTAGGAAAAAAATAAAAAAAAGTTCAATTACATTTTGCTCAGCAAAGAAAGAGGTTTTCAAAAAATGCCAATAATCGAACATGTTCAGGAGGAAGGGTCATCACACATCCGATTCACCGATAATGCACATGTATGTATATATAATATAAATAATCACTGGCATAATGAGCATAGGGCTACCATAATGAACACATACTTTATTGTTTAAATTTATAAAAAGGAGTACATATATATATCGAACTACAAGTACAAAAACAATTTTTTTGCAACTTAAGACCGGGCTATATATGGTATAAATTGGAAGATAAACATGTATACATGCTCATTGTCATAGTCATACCAACTACAAATCCAATTTGAAACGTTTTCTGTTCTTCAGCGCTGCTAACTACTAACTAGGGAGGGGGGTTGGAATCAACCACAAGGGCCCATACTGCTTGGAACAGAGCTATGGCCTAGTGGCTCCTCAACTTGATTGGTTGATTATCAGCTCCTGTAATCCAACGATGCTTCAAGATAGTGCAGGGCACACAGATGTATAGCAATTTCTTCAACGTTTTTAATCATACTCCTAGGCTGATACCTCAATCCTAAAATATTAAAATCTCTAGACCTTGATACCAAACAGCTCAGAATAGATCACTTATAATTTCCAAGAAGTGGCTAAATGTAGTCTCAGCAATCAAGAGGATTGCTTGAAATAGTCTCAAATTATAATATAATACCATTTGCTAGATCTAGAATGGGTTATATTCCAAGTTTTGGACTTTGTTTGGGTACTGCTTTTTCTCGATAACCCTTGAGAACCTTCGAAAACCCTCGACAAACCCTATATATCATTATTATAAAGTAATGTTAGTAAAATTTGTAGAAAAAACATTTATTTAAGTAAGCCATTGATTTCATTTATTTGCAGCCTAAAGTCTAGATCTAGGCCTACTTTCTACCTGTGACACGGACAGTGGTGATGGCATCAATATATGTCATCTACTGGGTAGACTAAGTTAGGTCTGTGCTGTTTTAAAGTAATGATGAGCAATTGTAATTCAGATATCGGTATCGAAAAGCAGTTGCCTTAAAATATTGCATGTGTTTATGATTGTTATATTCTGATACCCAAGTTTTTTCGCATCTACTTACATGTGGGTCTATGTAGGCCCCTATGCGGTGTGTGTTTGTAACTTTGTTATTATAACCTTAGCCATAGCAGTCATAGCAAACCCGAACACAACACTGCACTACACCTAAGTGTGGCGGTACCAAACGAAATTTAGTCTTCTAAACTAATATATGAAATTGATGTTTTGGTATGTAGTTTTCTCAAATTTTACTGAATTTGCATTAATTAATATATTTGGGGTTTTCGGAGGTTTTCATTTCAAGGGTTCTCGAGGATTATCGAGAAAAAGCACAACCGCTTTGTTTAATTATTAGAAAAAGTCTAGACTAACTCTATATAGACCTAGATCTATTCTACTACATCATGCGCTCAACTCCTTCACTCTTGATTATCTCAGTCCACAACTACATCTAAACTTCCAGAATTGCAGAAATTTATTGTCTAGATCTGAGGGCCGTTGCATAGTGCGAGTGCTTGCGAAAAGCAAGCAAACGGTTCGCCGCAAGCGCTCTCCTCCCTATGCAATGCTCTTTTCAGCGAACACTTTTTAAAATGGCGACCACCTAGTAAAAGATAGCCGCCATCTTTTTTAAAATAGCGACCACCCCTTTTAAAATGGCGACTACCTTTTGAAAATGGCAACAACTAACATTCCTAACAAAATGATGGGCCCAATCAATAAAAGACTGCTTTTTTTTTAGAAAACTTGTTCATGTTAACCGCTTTGGATACATAAATTTAATGATAGTAAAAATTGGCGAAATGTCTCCTGAGCCAAGAGGACTACTTTCTATCTTGACATTTTGAAACGAAGTGGCGCAATCTAAATTCAGCTAATCAGCGTTTAGTTTGCCGTGCACTACCTCGGGCACCGAGCGCTTGCGGCGAACGGTGACAAATTTGGCGTTGCATAGATAGAGCGAATGGAAAACGGTTTGCAAGCACTCGCGCTATCAACAGCCTTCTAGATCTAGATCTAGATTGCATTAGAACTCTTCAGTACTCTAGGCCCTAGACCTAGATCTAGACACAATCAGAATCAAGTTATATTAAAATATTTTCATTGTAAAGTTACCTCTGAGAATTAAATTCGTTGTTTGGATTAGATCTGTTAAGATAAATACAGCCTGAAACGCAATAAATCGTGGAATTCTTAGAAAATTTACTTCCTTGACTGCTTCAGCTCACTCGGAAATGACCCCTGGGTGAACCCTGTGTTTACATACAGGATAATAATGTAAGTAAGCCAGAGCTCTGATGTAAGCCCGTAATCGCCTTCTCAGTCCTGAATTTTTTAGCAATGGAGGATAAATGTGTGAAATAAAAATCGATCCAAAATATTGATTTATTCGAAAAAAATATTTTGGGCAATCCGTATTTGTACCTTTTTTATTTCTACCTCTTTTAGAGTTGTCTTAGGAAATAAATAAATTAATTTTGTTTTTAATTTTTGCTTAGAAGGCAGCCCTACAAATGTCCGAGATGGAAGCGCGACGCGTGTTAACACTCACCAACTATTGATTGCAGGCAACTTGCGCAGGTGAGATGGTTATGTGGGAAGGCAGAGGTCGAGTTCTGCTTCTTCTCCTCCTCCTCCTCCTCCTCCTCCTCCTCCTCCTTCTTCTTCTTCTTCTTCTTCTTCTTCTTCTTCTTCGCGTTCTCTAAATATTTTAGCTTCATAATGATGTATACCCGTCAGTTCCAGAAAGGTAATATTAGTCGTTTTTTTTTTCTAGTCATATGAGTGGGTCAAATACTTTAGTGCTAAGCTCTGCAGTAGCTTTCCAATTTTATTTTATTTTTTTTTGTTTCTTTATGTAGCAAGTATTCCTGGAGAATAACGTTCAGTTGTCTCTGCAGAGTGTCCGCACTTGTACGTTTCTGATTCCCCTATTCTAAAAGTTCTGAACATTTGTTTTGCTAACCTGTTATGACCAGTTCTTAATCTAATGGGATGAATGTTCCTTTCTGCCGAGTGTGTACAAGTCATCTTTTTTTGTTGTTGTTGTTAAAAACTTCATGGCTCTTTCCCCACTTTTCTCCTGCGGTCATCTTAATCATTGTTTTTGCTTCTTGGTATGTGATTATTGACTCTTCTTGTTCTTGTGCCTTACCATAAATGACAACGTATTATTAAAACGCTGATACGGTGTAGATAGGTGGACAGTAGACAGAATGTTTAGGCTCCTATTGTATT
>BMAT01009345.1:0-15718 GCA_019649035.1 Elysia marginata | reverse complement strand
GTCTTAAACACATACCTGTACAGGCTTCTCCTAGTTTTTTTTTTTTTTGTTTTTTTTTGGCACAAAACTGTATGCCTGTTTGAGTAATGACAAGAGTCACAGACCATGTACAAACAAACGAAAAATTAAAAGTTTCGGTTGCTTTAAAGTGTAGAAGTAGGGAGACTTGAAACAGAAAATGAAATTTATATTAAAAAAAAAAGAAAAACCTCAAGGATTGTATCTCACATGCTTTTCCAAAGGGGGAAATAATGCGCACTACTATACTTTTGTGAAAAACATATACATCACATCCTGTACTCATGAAAAGTCAACATTATAGAGGCCAAGGAAACAAAACAATAGCAATGCAACTTGATTATTGCATCCACACATTTAGTTCTAAAGAAATAGTGACAACAATAGACGAGGTTCCTACAAAACAGTCAGCGAGAGTTATGTGCCTTGTTTTATGCCCACACCAACGATCCTATATAAGTAAAAAATAATTGAATAAGCGTTTTTGTTGTTGTTTTACAATATCTTTTTTACTTTACTGCTTTTTATGATGATATGGTGTGGTTGATAATAATTAAAAACATATATAAAAATGTAATAAAGCAAATAATAATAATAGTAATAATAATAATAATAATAATTATAATAATAATAATAATAATAATAATATTAATAATAATTATAATAATAATAATAATAATCCTTTCTTTAAAAAACAGTGTGAGGAAGGTTTTGAGACCACATTTTTTGTCAAACGCCAAAATCTTTTGGCTGAAAAAAATGGCTCTAAAATTAAAATCATACTAGAATTAGATAAATAAATAAAAAAATTACACTTTTAACTAATCTGTGATTGATGATGAGTCCATCATTACATTCTTTGCTAATACCGTAAAAGTAGAAAATGCTGGTACTTTTATCAGTAAAAATTGATTAAAAATTGATAAATATTTAAACAACTACAAAAAAAAAACGAACAATATAAAAAAGAATGGATGCGACAATGATAGTCAAGTTCAGCATCATTAAAAATATTTTTATCATCCATTTTGCATTCATTTCACTTGTATTGCTACGTTTCTCCATAGCAGGGAATTGGTGAAAAAGGCAGATAACTCTCACTGAGTTTTTTTTCTTTAGAAATATCGTCTATTACTTCACATTAATGTATTGTGTTTTAAAAAAGAGGGAGAAAGAACAAAAAGTAGGCTACAACTCAACTGAAAGTAAGACTAAGATAGAATGTATATATAAATTTTAAAAAAGAGAGCGAGAGATTCTGTCCTTCCTTCTGATGAAGTTATCTATTCTCCTGAGCAGAGAACCCCCCCCTCACCTTTTCTTTTTTCTCTCTTTAACATAAATGATAACATTTATACATAATACATATGTGTACATTGATGTACCTATGACTTTTAGCTCCATTTGATATCTATCATTTCATGAATCAGCTCATGCACTTCCTTCTCTCATCTTATCCCATCACATCGGAAGAACTCTTTTTTTCTTTAATCAAACCAACAGTAACGTGCTTTCCTGTGAGACACTGTTCAACCCAAACCATGAATCTTAGCACGGGTGTTGAACTGGACCTAATTAAATATTTTTTTTTACTGACTATATCTACAGTCCTTACTATGAAACTACATGAAGTCAGGAAAAAGCAAACATGTAATCATTAGCCCTACATCACCATTTTCAGCAAATCTTCAACATCTAAATTTTTTTTAAAAATTGGACTTCTGAACACCCACTATATTATAAAAGCGTATATCTCCAAATTAAGCCTTTTGACTCGCAACTCATCTGGACAGAATACGAGATTTTTTTTTTCAAGCATCTATACTATTTTTTGTGGCCTGATAAAGAAAGGAAAAAAGTGGAGATTGACAAATAGAAGAAACATACTTATATTTTGAATTTCTAAATATGTCCCAGTTCAAAGTTTCAAGTAAAAAGCAACATCAAGTTTAGAATCCATTTACGCCCTTTGCTTTCAAACTATATGTACATGACTGTAAATTGAATGTGTAAATGGAACAGGAGTCGCAGTAGAGCGGTCTGGAGAATCAAGACAATTTTTTTTCAAGTAAGGTATATATTTTAGCTCTAAAAATCAGCTTGTTTACGAGATCTTCCCTGGAAAGAAGATATTAGATCATTCTTAACCTGTCTTTTTCATTCCAGATAGGCCTAAATCTAGTTTATACATTCTTATTTTCTTTTTGGTAAATAATTCTCATTTTTTGTTGATAGTTCTTTTAATTTCTTTCACTATGTAATTAAGTTACAAGTTTTTGTTGGATCCTCAGTAAACTATACTTTTACAGGTTACCAATACATGCAATAAGGAAATGAAATGTAATCTCTCTCTCTCTCTCTCTCTCTCTCTCTCTCTCTCTCTCTCTCTCTCTTTCTCTCTCTCTCTCTCTTTATCACTGTAGCAATTGTTCTCTTTTTTTCACAGCGAACAAGAAATGCATGCATTGAATTTGCACTCCTCTTAACACAATCCTCTCAACGAAGCATCCCATCCTAAGGTGTTCTCCATTTAATCAAAAGGTTCAAAAGAATAATATCTTAATTCTAGTTCCATTAAAACGTTTTACGGCTTCAGAGACCTATTTATTATGTAAGCAAATTGAATTTTGGTGGTAAATGATAGTTGAGATAAGAAAGTAAAAATTTTTCAAAGCATTTCATTATAACTGATGTTAGAGCGACCGGTCTATAGTCATTAACTCATGGGAGACATTACAGACATGTACGTCCCATAGGTTTTTAAGATCGAGAGTTTCACCAGACACAAGTTAAAGTGAGTTTTAAGAAGATGTTCCTAGCAGAGGATGTAAAATACATCATAATGCATAAAAAGTGCAAACATTTGTAATCATCAGTCCTTTGTCTCTCATAAACGTTCCACTTCAGATCTTTAATCTACCGGACGTTAGGCCTACATGTCGTGGGCGTCTTCAATAAGTTAAGTGTTTCTGAGGAAGGTTTTTTCGGCACCTGTACGATTGCTTCTATGTAAATAGAAAAATGAGAAAACGTCTAATTTAAAAAAAGCGTTATACCAAATCATCTTTCCGACATCAAACTCATTTAGATAGGCCATAAGACTT
Source organism: Elysia marginata (assembly GCA_019649035.1). Taxonomy (NCBI): domain Eukaryota; kingdom Metazoa; phylum Mollusca; class Gastropoda; family Plakobranchidae; genus Elysia; species Elysia marginata. The sequence continues at coordinate 12,596 of BMAT01009345.1, read as the reverse complement.
TATGGTTATGGCGACATTTCTAAATTTGACCTTTTCTCAAATACATGTATAATGAAGTACTAAACCATTATAGTTTGGGCAGGTCGAATTTTCTTCTGTAAATGTATACACGTATATACAATGTAAATAAAATGCTGTATAGATAGTGATATTATTCTTCCATAGATTTAAATAAATACTGTTATTTAAAATGAGCAATATTACTTCACGAACAATTAGGTTACAAATTTTAAAAGCATACAAAATAAATGTAAAAGTCGTCTTAGGCTGACTATTAGTCCACAAAATCACAGAAATTGAAATGTGCATTCAGTTTTAATTATAGGTATAACTTATCATTAGTTTCTTTCATACAAATTATCTCGAAGTCCCCAGCATATTCATCGTAAGTTGGCGATTGTCGAACACGGACATGATTTTTATTGTCAGCTTATGTAAATGATAGGCTTTATTACGTTAATAATTGCCATGGGCAATCTATCCGTCAGGTCAACACGCGATGAAAGGGTGATACCAACATTGTCTAGTGTAGTTACACGAAGGGAGAGAGAGAGACCATGCTCTAGGCAAGGTCGGTGACTGTAATGGGCCTACGAAACACATAATAATGTACTGTGGAATCCACTTAAATTCAACACCAATAATGGAATTTTTCGCTTTAAGTCAACTCTTGTTTTGCAAATCAATATTTCATTTCTTCATATTTTTGTAATGCAATGGTTAAAAACTGAGGCGATCTGACCTTTTTGTAGGTGGTTTTTGACGCATTCACAAATTCTAATGTATTTACAAGCAGAACTGTTGGCTGCTTCACCGTGGAATTAGAGTTTCTCTTGCCTATTCCCAGTGAAGATAGAGCTTTGTTATTCTAAAGGCGCGAAGGGCTTAGCTTAGACACTCTCTCCTTCCTTTACCTCCCTCGCTCTCATCTTCCCCTTCAATGTTTATCCTACATCTTTCATCTCCTCTTGGTACATGATATAGTTGACACAGACCAGCATAGTGATGCATACACATATTAGGCCATGTCATTTTTAGCATCACAGAGTTTTTGTCTACTTAAGCGTTAAGGCTGTTCTGAACACTGGAAAGTATTCATACATTTTTTTTTGTAGGTGGCAATTAGAAATTCATAAAAGGCCGTCTTCCTCTGTAAAAACAGCTAAAAATACCAATTGCATAACCATTTAATAAAATACATTGCGATGTCAATACAAGGCAAGAATTAACAAACCCCCTTTCCAAAAAAACAACAACAAAAAATAATAATATGGCTGCATTACAGCTCAGTGCTTTAAACGCCTGCAGTTTTAATAGGCAAATGATTCGTTTTTCAGGTGAAGGCAATGTATTTATGGAATGTATTTGTCATTCGTAAATTTAAAAAAAACAAACATTAGTCGTGCATATATCTATATGAGCAACATAAAACGTGAACCAACACTATCGGGACGTGCCATTAACTGCTATTTTGTGAGTGTTTATCAAGTTGCTCTTGCAGTAGCAATAGGCTCTAATCTGTTTGTTTTTCTCAAATATACACGCTGGATCGTTTCCGTATTTGTTGATTCTGCTAATCTCCTTTTCACTGAGCTCAAACTTCTTGGTGGGCACCCGGTACGTGACAGTAACCTCGAAGTTTCCGCCCCCTGGGGAGGTGTGGAAAGTCAGCTGGTAAAGAATTACCTCGTTTTTGTTGTTTTGAGACATGTCAATCTTGTAAATTCCACCCTGATCATCCGTAGCTTTAAACTTGAGAAAATCCGTCTTCGCCTCCAGCCTGCTCATCATGGTAACGTTCGCTATTGAAAGCAGCGCACAGTCGTCTCTGTAAGGCGCTGTGTAGCCGTTTATTGTATCTAGGGCGGCTTGAAGAGCCCTCTTGGCCTCAGGATCACTCGGCGACACATCCTTCCAGTCCAGACAAGCGCACCAATGTGGAGCTATATCTGCGTCTTTGCATGAGCGAGACAAAGGTATTTCTTTAAAAAGACTGATCCCGCGCCGGCTGATATCACCAATTCCGGCTCCGTCAAAGTGGAAAAAATCTTTGAAGGTTTCATACAGGTCAAAGGGTGTAGTTAGTCTTTGGGTATTGGTACGTAGGTTTTTTATTGCTTGGGGATATTTCTTCTCGAACCACGGTGGAAATAGAAAGCCAAAGTAGGGAAGACGTTCCTCCATTTTGCCTGAATAAGTTGACCGGAAGTTTGCATAGCGGGCTCCGTGGTCTCCCATCAAAATGAGCAGCGTGTTGTTCAGGTAGTTTCCTTCATGGAGAAACTGGACTAGATTCTTTATGTCAGTATCCATCTGAAAAAAAATAGATAGTTATACTTTAAGACATGATGACATCTAAAAAAAACCCATAATTATAGGTATAGTTTCAGACAGCGTTTACCATCCCTGAACTTACGTACTGGGTAACTAAAACACCCAGGAAAGCTCCAAGTTCTAGATTACTATTCGAATTGAGTCACCAAAGTTTTCCGCTGGTTATGGATCAGGTGAAATAAGAAGATCGGTTCAGAAGGCCAAAAACTTCTACATCAACGTAATTCAGATGCAATCCAATCGTGACCTTAATGACAGCCCCCCCCCCTCTTCACCCACACACAGGTCTATTATCAGTGGCGTACGGCCGTAGGAAATAACTAGGAAAGAAAGAAAGGGGGAAGGGGTGAGGAGTATACTCGACACTTTTTTTTAATATCTAGTTCCCAATCAATATCTTACTTGTTAGAATTTTTCGAGGACTACTCGACACTTTTTAATATCTAGTTCCCGATGAATATCTTGCTTTTTTCGACTTTAATAAGAAATAAATAGTAATATCCATGTATAATTATAAAAGTTTGCACTCTACTCAGTTTCGCCCCCTACATCAAGACTAACAATAAGATTTTAGTACTACAGCGACTTTGTGTCTAATTGAGGTAATACCACCATTGAACACATTGCCAACTGAGGTGGGCCATTAAGCATAACAAATAAAGCAACGTAATTGCATCAACCTTCTTTGTTGAAATTGAAAATCAACAACACATTAATTTTTTTCACATGCGTTGCTTACTTGTTTTTCACGTCAAACTACATAATTTGCAACAATTACATGGGTGGAAGAGCAAACGCTCACAGGCTGCTGAATTGAAGAAGAAGAAGAAGGAGAAGAAGAAGAAGAAGAAGAAGAAGAAGAAGAAGAAGAAGAAGAAGAAGAAGAAGAAGAAGAAGAAGAAGAAGAAGAAGAAGCAACAGTTACAAAATCTACATCTTACCATAGTCATCAGGTTGTTGTCGTCATGACTCAGGTCGGTGATGAACTGGTACAGAAATTTACGCTGCTTGGGGTACATAAGAAAGATGTCCTTGAAGTAGTCCAGCCAAACTCGACTCTCTGTGCGTGAGCGGATACAGTGAGCTACCTTTGATTTCAAGTCTTTCTTGACCGCCATGTAGTAGGGTCTGGTGTAGAAGTCTGTAGGCGCCTAATAATTGAAGAAATGGAGATAGTAAGTTGTTCTTGAATAAATGACCAAAATGTAGGTCAACTTCAACGCACAACGAACGAAAACACTTAAAAGAAGTCAGAACACACGGAGTCAAATTAAGGTTTCGCCCACTACCCAACGTTAAATCAAATGTCTAAATTATGTAAATAATCACCTTGATCTAGGAAACTATCTAGACAGAATTAGATCTGCTATTTATGTTTTCTTCTGTTTTTAGCCTTAGGATTGGTAGACTGTTGGTTGGTTGTTTGAGTTTTAACGTCCCAGTCAACTTGGTTATATCAGAGACGGCGCTGGGGACAAGTGAAAGCCACACCAAGATGTAAGGAGGAGTTGCGTACACCACACCCAGTCACATTATCCTGACACCGGGCCGACCAGACTTAGCTCTAATTCTATAACGCCAGACACTAGACGGATCAGCTGCACATACCAATTTTAAAGTCCTTGGTTTGACACCGCATAGGATCGAAAAACACACCTCCTCATCTCTGAGCGAGTATCTTACCGCTAGACCGCAGAGCCGGTAAAGAACCGGTAAAGATACTTGCCTCATTAAAACCGAGCATGCGCCAGTTGAAAGGTGCAGAATGCGGTGCAGCGTTGCACCAAGACGTGAGGTAGCCATTCTTGCGTGCATCGTGCCAGAAGAAGGGGAACTTGTCAAGTGTAGTGGCTCCTTTGTGTTTCTTCCTGTATCATGGACAAAAACAGATGAAGAAAAAGAATGTAATGTTCATGTCTAAGCTAAGCCTCATGATACAGCATGTTGTCAACTACAGAAAGACTTGATACAGCTATGGGACTGTTTCAGTACTAACATCTTCTATGTGTAAAATTCAGAAGGTGGGCTCACCAGCGAACTTTTCTGTTAGCGAGGTAGTTTACTCTCATAACTTCAATGCTAAACCTTAACCTAAAAACTCACCATTATCCAAGGAAAACTACTCTAAAAGAATGTTTAAAAGTTCATGAAACCGTCCCATTGGCTTGGTCACGCCCTTTCAAGTTTTCACATCGATGGCGGAGCGGTTAAACGATGGTGACTCACTTCTATTCGTTTTCACAATGGCGATGCGCCAGTGTTAAAAGACCACAGGTAATACTACATGTATAAAGACAATTTTTTTTTTCGAAGTTTCCCCTTCTTGAAAAAATACTTGACTTTAGTGACATGCGAAGTCTTTGTCTTGCTTAGGCAAACCAAGATGAAACAAACACAGATTTAGGCCGCATTAAAAATGCTAAAAAGTTGTAAACGCCACTAAAAAGAGTTACAAATGGGCAAAAATTTCAGCACTGAACAACGCAAACGTTTATTTTACCCAGCCCCCTGTTCCCGGTCAGGTAACTGAGATGGATGTCCTAAAGTTGTTGATAAACAAACAAGCAAGAAACAAGCAAATAAACAAATAAATCTGTGAGAAATCACAACGCAGAACAGAGAAACTAGTGGATGTTTCTATGTTTACGAGAGAGGCAGCCGAGGCGTATAGTTCGGATGACTATCCCCTTCACAGGCGGATAGGCTATCTGCATCCATCTTAAAATTTTAAAAAAGTAGTAGTAAAAGTCAAAATATCTGCAAATGTTTTTTAGCAAATGAAAATGGTGGAGTATTCTGTGTTCAATAGCCAGCACAGCTGCTCTGTATAAGTTTTACTTCTTTATCTCTTCTTCCCATGACTTTCAATGATAACAAGCTTGTTTTGGTTATATCCCTTTGACGGTTCATAATAATACTAAAGAAACAAGAATTTGTATACCCCGGGAAGACTATGATGAGGGGCGGCGATGAATCAAGTACGTAAAGTAACTATCGATTCTGAAAGCATCAATGTGCTCAAATAATCAGAGCTTCACGACCACAGAAAGAAGAAGGAACGTTGCAAATATAAAAAGACAATTTAGTCGTTCATATACATATTCACACCAGTACGCAATATGTAAAACAAGAGCAGAAACACTATAATAATCAGCTCAACCCAAGTAAACACCATGGCGTCCGCGACTGTGGTTGATTTGCCAATTAGGCCTACAGCTATCGATATTACAAGCTACTTAAAAACAGGTAGGTAGGGAATATGATGGAAATAAATGAAAATGAAACCACCTGTTGACGAAGCTGGTTATGTTATAGAAAGTGAACTAAAGATGACCACGAATACAATCATGTATTATTTATTATTGAGTCAGAGCAATTCCTCACCCCCTACCTTCAACATGCTCCCTGGGACACCTTACTGTTTTTTATCGTAATCACTATTGTGGTTGGTTTGGGTTAAAAGACACAAATGGTCCAGGCAGCCTACTTTAAGTTAGGTTAGGTTGTTTGAATTTTAATGCCTCTTTTCAACAACAAGGTTACATCAGAGACGGCGCTTGGGACAATTGAAAGCGTGCTGCCACACTGTGATGTAAGGAGCGCTTACATACACCACACTTAGTCACATTATCCTGACTCTGGGCCGACCAGACTTAGCACTAAATCCATAATGCCAGACACTAGGCGGATCAGCTGCCAATACCAATTTTAAAGTCCTTGGTTTTACTCAGCCGGGGATCGAACCACGCACCTCCCGATCTCTGAGCGAGTGTTTTACCGCTAGGCCACAAAGCCGGTACCTACTTTAAGAACATCATTATTAGCAAGGCGACCATGGCAAATCAGGCACAAGTAGGAATTTTGAAATTTTGAGCTATCAGTATCTATTTAAAAAACTGTATTCTGTGCCCTTACAGAGATTGAACAAATGATTATACCTATAGCCTCTCTACAGCTGGAGTTCTTTCATTTTTAAGACAATAAAATTTTTATGCTATCCTATATCAAATTAAAAGAGAATATTTTGTCCAATAGCTGCAGCTTTGAAAAATAGTTTAAACCCCCTAAATTTTGTGTTGATAAATAAGATAATGCATCATTCTGGATACATGCACCAAAATGGAACAATGAATTTTTTTTTTTGCTGTACACAAAGAGAGAGAGAGAGAGAGAGAGAGAGAGAGAGAGAGAGAGCGAGACGTGGAATTTGATAAAGAGGATTAAACGGTTCTAGAGAGATAAAAAAAAGAGAAGGCGTTGAGATGAAACTCAAAGACAGAATATAACAGGCGCAGACTTAAGCCTACGGAATGAATAAGACAAACCCGATGTAGATAAGTCAACATTATGGGGGACAAAAAACGGAAATTTATTAATTGGAGGTTAATCCTTTCTTAGATTCTTTTACTTAAACCAATTCCATTACGTTTCCTTAAACACGCGACATCGCGGGCATTGCACTAGAAAAGAACATTTCAAGAACCCTCACTCAAAATTACTCTGAGCGACTTGCGCCGGATTAACAGGTTAATGGTAGAGTATTCTGTGTTCAATAGCAAGCACAGCTGCTCTGTATGAGTTTTACTACTCTATCTCTTCTTCCCAACACCGAAGCCAAAAAATAAAACAAAAAACAAGAACAAAAATTCCTCAACCTTTATTTACATATATATATATACATCTATTGTCTCTCTTTCTCTTTATCATCTACACATTTGGTGATGAAAATGGAGTTCATCTTATCAAGGTCACCGATGATATTGAGCAAATGCGGTTTGATTTTTTGTGTGATGAAAAGCACAATAAAGAAACGTTAAAATGCTTTACAAAGTAGTGCATACTTAATTAATAAACAGGCAAAAGAACGCATTAACATTTTCACTTTTGAGGATAGCAAAAAAAAACAACAAAAAAACAACAAAGCAACGAAACAAAAACAAACAAAAGAGCAAAAAGCCATTTTCTATTGACAACGAGGAAGTTGAAATATTATAGCGATTACAAAATTCAATAGCAATAGACAAAAAGTTGTTAGCAAAAGCACAACTTGCACACTAGAAAATTTCATTTGAAAACAAATACAAGACGTCAGCTTTTAAAACTGAGTACATTTCACGCGGTCCGTAGCCTAGTGTTATTCTTATTTTTATAAAAAGGTAATTGAAAGTGTCATTATATTTGCTGTTATGTTCTAGGGCGGGAACATACGGGAAAGCAAGAAATCCGAAATAGATCAATGAAACAAGCTGGAAGATCGCAAGAAACCCTAATTTCTTTTACCACTTTGAACTTTTGAAGATTCCAGAAATAGATCTCATACATTATCTAATCAAAGAAGATAAACTTAGAAATCCTAGAACTCATAATCATCAACAGTAAAGGAGAAGGATACCGAAGGGGTACGGAAGAATGCGCCGGTTTGATCCGTGATTACATAACATGCCGCCCGAATTAGCCATCCTTGTGTTCAGTAAACTGCGCCGGTTTTCAACAAAATTCTTTATTACCGTCATTCGACGCACTTAAATCTTTGTTTGCGTACATTGACTTTGTACGTATACGTAGTTTAAGTTCGGTCTACAAAATTTAAGAATGGAAAATCGAAATGTAAGCTTAGATTTTCCAGCGATCATTATTATACATCCAAAATGATCGTAATGAACTAAAGTAAAGAGAAAATTAGGATCGTACGGTAGCCTAAAACCGATTAGGAGAATACATACACGCATAAATTTTACACACAACAAATTTAACTCCAGCAAAGGTTTATTGAAAAAGATAAAGAAAGATAACTGAAGTGGTTTGTTTTAAGTTTTCAAAAAACTCAGCGACAAGGGCGTAGCCCACTAAGATTACAAAGACACGTGAGAAATTGGGAAAACGAAGCCAACCAGTAGCACAGTGACAACGCTGACAAAGGAGCGTCAGACAACGTAGGCCTTATGGAACTTTCCCAACGAGCAGATCAGGTCAAAGCAAAAAAATTGGTTTGGAAAAAAAAGAAGAAGGAGAAGAAGAAGAAGAAGAAGAAGAAGAAGAAGAAGAGGAAGAGAAGAAGAAAAAGAGGAAGAGAAGAAGAAAAAGAGGAAGCAGAAAGGAAAAAGAAAGAGGAAGTAGAAGAAGAAGAGAAAGAGGGGAAAAAAATTCAACAGGAAGAAAAAAAAAGTCAATGAAGAAGAAGAAGAAGTAGAAAGGAAAAAGAAAGAGGAAGTAGAAGAAGAAGAGGAAGAGGGAAAAAATTCAACAGGACGAAAAGGAAAAAAACAAGTCAATGAAGAAGAAGAAGAAGAAGAAGAAGAAGAAGAAGAAGAAGAAGAAGAAGAAGAAGAAGAAGAAGAAGAAGAAGAAGGAGAAGAAAAAAAAGGAAGAGAAGAAGAAGACAAAGAAGAAAGGAAAGAGAAAGAGAACGTAGAAGAAGAAGAGGAAGGGGAAGAAAAACAAAAAGTTCAACAAGAAGAAAAGAAAAAAAAATCAAGTCAATGAAGAAGAAGATTAGCTAAATACAGTTTGTATTTTGTATTTCCAGGACCGCTTATCTTTTATCACTGTCAGATCACATGGGCTATTTATCTTGAGTTCGGCGTAGAAGGGTGTACAAAGCTTAAAAAATACCTGTAAAACCTACGTCACTATATGTGAATATAGTGATTCTAACTGCCTCTAACTCTTACAACGTGAAGTCATCTGTGTAAATTGGACTGAAGAACTTCAGTGGGCTTATCTTTGTACATGCCTTCAATCCCTAAAGATATCACACGAAATGACAATAGTTATGCGAAACATCTTGAGACCTTTTAATGTATTAAAACTTAAGCAAACGCCTGGGGCGTTCTTCTTCCAGCGACAACTTATGGTTAATTTAACATATTTGTAAAGGAAAAGGGTGTGGGCATTTCAATGGAAGGTCTCCGACTGAAAAAAAACCGTTTAGTTCTACTTTAGTGGCCATCTCAGTTGAATGACCTACAACACCAAACTACCGGTCTTACTTGGGTGACCATTTCTAAAGAACAACCCACAATTTCGATTAACTGGTTGTACATTGGGGACCATTTCCATGAAAAGACACGCAAGTATGTTCAATAGTATTGCGAGTAACATCAGATATGTGCTAAACAAGTTGGATTCCGTATTCACTTGAACAAACAAAACAAAAGCGAAAACAGCAACAAAATAATAACAAAAACCCCAAAACATAACAAACCCACGAGAAGGGAAAATTTCAACCCCAAAAATTTTAAACCAAATCAGTTTTAGGATTAATAATCACTCGAACTCCATAATTTTGTTCTAATATTAGGACTTAGGAGACACATCTACTGAACATCTTTTGACATAGTTCTGCAACGGCGGAGAAACTTTATGAAATAATTCCTCTACTGGTATTGAATTGCAGCCAATAAATTATCAAAATAAGAAATCCTGCAATCTAGATATGGATTGTAAATTTCTTGTTAATCTGATCTAGATCTCAATCTAGATTCTAGTTTCCATTCTTTTCGAACCCAGGGCGGGCCTAAAGCCTACAATCTACCTGGCGTTCGGGACGCACGCTGTAAGATATTGTATATTTTTATGTAAACAGGCTTTCTAAATTGCTGATAAAAACAGAGAAAAACGATTTAGTCATACATTTAGCTATCAAATTTTGCCTGGGAAAATTATGACAAAACTGGCCTAAAATTGACTTGATTGTTTTGGAACAAATTTCTATAATTTTGCTAAATTCTAACTAAAGGTCAAAATATCAAAATGTAAATAAAAATGTTAATCAGTTCGTCATTTTTGCAAGAATATCACACTAAACAAAGAGTACACGCATGAGTGTGCGGTTTGGAGATGAGGCCTATCTAAAATAGTGCAGAGTCCAGCCTTTGATCTAAATAAATACAACAAGGCATTACTTAGCACTCCTTGACATATCAACAGCAGGTCTTAAGGGGATGAGAATAATGGTTGATATTACTTTCTGAGCCGAGCTCAACATACGAGTGTAACGGGGCGTAAGTTTTGTTGTGTCTTAATGATTTATATAGTTTTCAGCAGCGTTGTTAAAAAGTCGGTTTTTGATTTTGTATTACATTGTACTTGAAAAAAAAATTATTCCTATCTAAATGAATCAAAATCAAACAATGTTGAAATCACACACCCTTTCTGCTTGTTTGTTGTTGTCTCTTTTTGGTTACTATAGCAACCGGTCTTTCTCTCAAGGGCTGACAGAAAGCAGTTACCACGCGTGACTAGGTTGTTTTTTTTATTGTTATCTGTTTGTACATTGAAAATGACAGTCAGATCATACAGTCTTTCATTTGTCTATAACTGTCCTGATAAGCTTGTTATTTTATTAGCACAATGCCAACCACAGGCCCTTGCTATGAAATCCATCCATTTCAGAGAGTTCCCTGCGCTTTTTAACACTAAAATTAAAAAAATTTAACACAACTTTGACGCTCATTACTGAAACAACTTTACGCTTACTTTTGATCAGCACATAATCTGTTTGCATCGCGCTTAAATATTATTCTGTGAAACTTGCTAAAACGCAGCTGCAATGGCGCTGGTTGAATTTATCAGATGGTTTCAATCTGTGCCCATAATTGTCTTAATACAAAGTTTTTTTTAAACATGCAAGCAGTTTTCATTAGCTTGTTTCCTCAAGGAAACGTGCAGTTTTAGTTTTAAAAAGGAACGCGCAATTGTTTTACGTTAACATTACTCTCGAGCTTTTAAACGCAATCAAGCAAGTTATTCTATATCTCCATGAGGGACGTATCAAGTTTTTTTTAGGGTATTGCTTATTATGACACCGCCCTTAAATCAAATTAATGAAATAGAAATAAAATTGTTTGTTTTTCAGTCTTTTAAAAACATTTTTTGTCTTTTAAAAGCAGACGCCAAATTGGTCGGAATGATCTTATTCCATTTGGCGAAACTTAGAACAAATCGTAAAGAATTGAAAGCAAGTTGGATATTTGACTTTTTATTATTACTTCTTGACTTAAAAATGCCTTTCTAGCCTTTCACGAAGGCGTCCATACAATATTTCATAGATTTACTGTAACCCAAAATGTGTATTACCCTGCGTTTCCAAAAACAAGTCTTCTGCCCGACCGAGGAAGTTCACCAAATATCTTAAATTTACCCGCCCATTCATTGGCGTGCAGAGTAAAGTCGATCGTGAGAAAAAAGTGTTTAATTTTATATGCTTTCTGTCGGCATTTAAATTTTTATGTGAACGCACGTTTAATCGAAATTTGGAAAAAAAAAATGGAGATGAGGCCTGCACAATAGTTCTTTTTTTTTTAAGGGAAAAAAGCCTTGGGCGCCAAACCTAACAAGCCTACCAGCCTAAAAGTAAACAACTAAACGAATTGGAGCATAAGAGCTCTAATCATCTATCGCAATTTTGTATACTGTTATGGCATATTAGATACCAACAAGTGCTTTGCTGCTGTAGGACAAAAGTGACTTCCAGAATGAAGAAAACATGGCAAACAGACGCTAGGCATCAAGACTAAAAAGAACAAAACAGAACGTGTAGAGCCTAAAGTGAAAAAATGGCACCCAAATCCTAGGTTAGATCTAGGTCTAATCTATCTCAAGATCAAGATTCCTAGATCTAGCTCAAAATCTAAATGATGCAAATTGATTTTTCGAAAATTTAAGTAAAATTTTGACACTTAATCTAGTTTTTATATCTAGATTTTACAAGGTCTACAATACCCATCGTACGACATCAACAAAAAAAAAACAACAACTAACTGTGCAGTAAGTATAAATAAAAAGAACTTTGGGTTCGAACATGTTACGAAAGGCACAGGGCCCTAAAAGAAGCCCACAATAAACATGCAACTGTCCACGCACCGTCTAAAGACAATACAAGGAATGTCCAAACTTAAGCTAACAGATATGAATTGTAAACCATTACATTCATGCAACCAGGCACCTGGTAAGCAAATATCTAAAGTGAATAAAAACAACCCAATCAACATCAGTGAAGAGAGTTACAGCAGCATGTCGGCAAAAGTGTAAAGTCATTTGTTTACTCACATATATATAGGCCTGCTATTATAGTGCGGCAAACGACCACTTTGAGTATATGTAATTTTACAAGCCTTAAAAGTTCCATTCCAGTCGTTGAAAGATAACCATTGAACGCCTAAACTTATCAACAATTTATTAAGACAAAGAGCCAAATTCCACGACAACAAAAAAGTTTAAAACAAAAAGTATAAGAAAAGTTACCTGCATTCAGGCAGCTC
>BMAT01009342.1:163876-181642 GCA_019649035.1 Elysia marginata | reverse complement strand
CTCTTGATACACATACATTTATCTCCACTGTGATGCTCTTGATACACACATAGTTAGCTCAACTGTGATGCTCTTGATACATATTTTTTAGCTCAACTGTGGTGCTCTTGATACACATACATTTAGCTCAACTGTGACAAACATTTAGCTCAACTGCGATGCTCTTGATACAGATACATTTAGCCGAACTGTGATGCTCTTAATACACATACATTGAGCTCAATTGTGGTGCTCTTGATACACATACATTGAGCTCAACTGTGGTGCTTTTGATACTTATACATTTAGCCTCTCTGTTTCTATTGATACACACACAGTAAGCTCAACTCTGATTCTCTTGATACACACAGAATTATGTCAACTGCAATGCTCTTGATACGCATACCTTTAGCCGAACTGTGATTCTATTGATACACACACAGTTAGCTCTACTGTGATTCTCTTGATACACATACATTTAGCTTAACTTTGATGCTATTGATACACATAAAGTTAGCTCAATTATGGTGTTCTTGAGACACATACAATTGTCTTAATTGTAGTGCTCTTGATAAAATAGGGCTCTATGCAAAGCAGTGTCTGTTAAAAAAACATTTCTCCTCTCTCAAGTTTTTAGACCATGCTTACTTTAGAATAGCTGTTGTTTACATAAAGGTTCGCCTGTTTAACTAAATGCTGCTAACATTGTTAACTGTTAATTTTCTTCTTTATACGTTTATAGTATTACATCTTCATTCGCTTCTGTTTTAAAACAGACGTGTGGCAACACATCTCAAGCTATGGGTCAGACAAACAAGTGCCATACATACATCGGACACACGGCGCCGCTAAAAACATGACAGATGCTCCAGAGAAGTTCCAAGGAGTGAGTAAGTAATCTTTTAACATTTCTGGCCGTAAGGATTTGGCTGATACATTCAATTTACAGTGTTACAATATTCAGACTCCAACGATATAATATTGGCGAAATATATATTCTGATCTAGGTCGATTTGATGTATTCTTTTAAAATAAAAAGGTTTCAATAACAACTTGATTGTAAATAGTTTTGAATTTTTTATGTTTTGAATGAAGCCAGCGCCAGTACTTGTTTATGATGAAATTGCTTTCTGAGGTGTTAGGTTTATGATGGTGAGGCACTTCGTCTGTAAAACATTGATTTAGAACGAGTGAGGATGATGATAATGGTGATGATGATGGTGTTGATAGTATTGGTGTTGATGGTGATTATGACGATGCTTATAATGATAAAGTTAATGATAATGAAGATGGTGATGTGTTTCCTCTAGAAACGGCATCTCCTGTAAACGACTAATTTTAAGATATACTTTCTTTACTATCTTTTTCGTTTGTACTTAAATATTAATACCGTTGTAAACGGGTTGCTTGGCCTTCATCACAAACGCGAAAGTAAAATTTGTATACTTAACCGTTTCGTTGTTTTGATTGCTAATCCGCAAAAACAATACAAAAACAAGGTAGATCGATGCACTTGCTTTGCTCAACGCCAGCGCAAAATGAAACAAAATCACATTTTAGGTGGTACAGTTTTTACAAATTTCGTTAATGATTAAGAGAAAAAATTTGGCATCTATTATGAGAAATATTTGAGTGCTTTATCTATTTTTTAAAGATAGGGAGCCTTTCATTACGAAATTAGCGACTTTGCAGTAATTGGGAATCGCATCAAAATTTCTCTTAATTTTTTTTTAATTGCATCGTTTTTGTTACGCTTTAAATCGTTTTAAAATGTACACTCTGGCTCTTAACTCCTCAAACCAATGGACAGATTTGAACGTTGGGCATACAAAGTTACAAACTTTAATGTTGAAAATCTTTAGATTAAGAATAACAGCTGCTTTCGTAATTGCCGAAGAGCCTAAATTGTTTTGTTTCTTTCCACCCAGACCAAGTTAACCTCGAAAGTGTTCAACACTTAAAGAGAGTGGCTCCTTACATCGATGGAGTGCCACACAGGTTTGAGTTGGTCAAGGGTATCAGCTCGAACTTATACATCTACGGAGCTTTGTGGGATGTTCAGCATGTACGACTCGTTTCGATCATGGTGCAGGGTTATATTTTCAAACACCTTTTATGTGTTTTGTATTATACTATAGATAAAAGCAAGACTGGTGTGTATGTGAAGCCTGTTGTAAAAGAGTTGCATACATACAAGTCCCCCTACACCAGCGCAGTCATCAAATGTCCAATAAACTCCGAGGTAAAGAGGGGCGATATCCCTATTTTTGTCGGTCTAACAGAGAATGGGTTTGAATCGCCCAAGCAATTATTTCTTGTACAGAATTATTTACGTGGAAAAACTGAGGTCAGCCAGGAGTTAACGGTGTGTGTTCCTGCCTTATTCCACATGACTAATACTGCTCTTGTGGTACAGAAGATTGAAATGGTTAGACTGTTCGGAGCAGGGCGTATCGTATTTTACAACCACAGCGTCTCCTCCGATGTGGATGCTGCACTGAGGATGTACGCCCGAGAATGGACAGAGGGCAGAGAGAATCTTGAGGTGGTAACGTTGCCGTGGAAACTGCCTTTCGAGGATGGCAAACCTATCAGTATACCTTACTATGCACAGCAGCTTGCTATAGATGACTGCATGTACCGCTACAAGCGCCTCTCCAAATACATGGTCTTCAACGATCTGGACGAGTATATTGTTCCTTTAAAACACAAAAACTGGTCAACACTGATTGCCGAGCGCCTTCGGTTCAAGCCGCACAGTATAGCCTGGCTATTCCGCAGTTCTGTGCTCAACAATAACAGACCAAGCCCTGGGGAGGGCTTCGAAGCGGACTACTTGCGGTACGGATCCTCAATCCTAGGCTTGACCTCTCGAGACCAGTATGTGTTCCCAGCGAATCATCGGGCAAAAACTATCGTTGATCCGTCAGCGGTCGAGGAGAAGGGCGTACATCGTATTTGGGATGGAAAAGGTCACATGGATATCATACCAGTGGACGTTGCTATACTGTTTCATTACCGATCGCCCCTTAACAAATGTTCTCCACAAGTAAAGGAGACAAGAGTTGTGGATAAATATGGCAAGAGACTTGTAGCCAGGTTAAAGCAGGCTTGGTCCAAGCTTCCTGGAATACAGCTCGGTTGGTCACCTTTCAAGGCTGCTGACCGCAACGAATGTGAGAGTTCCTGACACCGTCGTGCATGATAGTAAACGAAAATATTACGCTACAAAAGGCTCGTTGCTTGTATTTCAACTTATGTCCTCGTTTAAATGTAGTAGAGACAGAACGTATGATAATTAGAATGAAGGCCATGACTTTATACGTGTCGTAAAAGGGAAATGGAAAAGGCATCAAATAGTGTAAAAACATAGCACTTATTAATCGAAGTTGGGACAAAGGCTTGATGATAAAAAGGAGGTGTGAGGTTTTGTTTAAAGAGGAAAGACTGAATGAATTTTTTTAAGACTCACTACCGCACATTTTAGTGTGGTAAAACTTTCGTCATTTTGTGTTAACAGTCTTACCTGCCATAAATCGATCTATAATGTATATACGTATAATTATAAATAATTGTATGTCACATGTAAGTGCTCATATCTCAAAGCAGTGATAGATGTGTTCAGACGTTAAAGGAATAAACAATTTTTTATAAAGATTTGAATCTAGTAACTTGGCTTTGCAATTAAATAGGCATGTTAAAAAGAGAAAAAAAGGAAACAGTAATGCTTGTTTTCAAGTCGTTAAAATACAGAACAATTTTTATACTGCGAAACTAAAACTTTCCAATTTAAAATCAAATATTTTTATTCAATTTGTATGATAAAATGCTTGTACTGAACTGCTTTACTATTTAACCATTTCTTTGTTAGTTTTTCTTTAAAAAAAAAAACCCTTTACTTCGATAAACATAATGTTTAATTTATTTGTAAAGGTCTACGTTAAAAGTTAAGTTACGGTATAGACATACCTATGTAGAACTTTATCATATTTAGTGTCACATAAACACATACATGCACTTGGTGCTCTTTGTAATACTAATTTTACAATTCCATGCTTCTGATTTTTTCCATGTGCTTTCTATTCTTTTTGTGACCCGGATTGATTAGATGATTAAATTTTTGACAATTTTTGTTAGTTTATGCTGTCATGCTGCACGGTACTATACAATGACAAATAAATAACAACTACCTCATATTAAATTTGTGTTGTTAGACATTTTTGGCTAATAATCATACAGGTAGGCATGCTGTAAGTAAAATTAATAGAACAATACTAAACTCTCCGCTCCAAAGAGTCGCCAGGGAGCACTTCCCCATTCCCAGTCCAAATGGGACTGTCCATTGTCACCGCGGGACCAAAAATTTTAGGCTCAGTCTCGTGCTATGGTGACTTTGTTAGTTGTTAATTTTCTATTCTATTCTAAGGGTTATAATGTACAAAAAGGAGAGGATATAACGAGAGAGTTGGACCAGATTGTGATAGAGAGGAAAAGAGAAAGATAAGGAAGGATGGGGGCAGTGGGTGAGGGTACAAGGTACACTTGAGGGTGAGATTGATTGATTTGTATACTGTAAAATTCTATAGTATTTACTGATCCTGTAAGGCAAGGATTCCTTTTGATATCCCTTTTATTGGTTGAGTTTAGGTAGGATGGGAATATCGCAGTGTCTGCTTTTGCGCAGTTTCAGTCTGCATTTGAAGCCAGTGAAAGGAGATGACCTTCATTTGGTCATCGGCCATGCTTCTGATTTAATTTTTCTTGATTTCTTGACAGCTGTATTCCATGCTATCGTTAAAGAACACCTCGAGAAGACCTAAATAAAAGTTTGTTAACTTGATGCTGTTCTGCCGGGGACAATTAAACTTTTTCAAAGTGCAATATCTTCCGTAAGGTTTTCATTGCATTCGCTGGACTTTAATTGTCCTGGGCAGCATTGTTATAGATGATAACTGACTGATATCAAAGAGCTAGGAAGCTAGGAATGTTTTTGATAAGCATGGGGAGATTTAGACACCCTAACGAGCCAACTTTCTCGAAAACAATTATACAGGACGCTGCTAATCAATGATTTATGAACGAAAATACAAAGCAAACACATTATAATTTTTACAAGTTCACCATATATATTTTGTGGGTGGAAAAAACGCATTAACGGCTAGGGTAACACACGCTATGATCAAATAGGTGATATCTTCTACAGTTCTAGGCTATTTGCAGAAGATCTTCACTGTCCTGGATTTCTAACCGGGTCACCTCTGAAATGTGGCTTTGCTACGGCTATCTAAGACGTAGACCTAGAGGGGCAACGTGTTTTAACAATATTATTGGCATTCATTGTAATCTTCCCCAAGTTGTAGCCAGGTAAACACCGTCGAAACTCTAAACTTTGACAGGCTAGCGGCCTTTTGTTACATTTCGTTGAGTGGTTTAAGTGAAGTTATTATAGGATAATTCATAATTAAAACTTTCATTTCATATGGTATGAGTCAAATAAGTGTGTGTTGGTGCCCATGTGATACAGCTGTATGTAAGGACTGACATAATATTTTAATAAATTAAACAGGAGTCGCAGTAGAGCTGTGTGGATAAGCAAGTCAAATTTTTTAAAGTAAGGTATATATTTTAGCTCTAAAAATAGTGACGAAACAAGTGAGCTGTCGGCTTTACGCCTTCGTCAGACACAAAAAAAAAAATAAAAACCGTGTAAGACACTTACATAAATATACGGACAGGACTAACAATAGAAGAAAAGCAATAATATTATTATAAACAATATAAAATATGAATGATGAGATTTTAAAAAAATTTAAAATTTAAAATTTAATTTTTTTTTCGTTTTTTTTAAATTTTTTTTTTGTCTGACGAAAGCTTACTTTAAAAATTTGACTTGCTTATAATATTTCAATGCATTGCAAAATTTATTTATCAAGTTTTCTTTGTTTTTCTGTCACCGCCAAACTATAGCCATAAAAAGAGAGAGAGGGGGAGATAGGGAGGGAAGGTAATGAAAAGCAGACTTACAACCTATCATTCCATGAAACAAAAAAAAAACAATGCACTTTAAATTCATGCACTAAAATATTTCTGCTTTATTGGCAATGAGGATAGAGTATAAAATTATCGTTTTGGCCTGCAAGCAATTGATCTCAAAATGAAAGTTTACAAAAGGGAACGATAATTTGCGCTTTGATCTCATTCCCAATTACACTGTCTTCTTCAGTTCCCACTTATAAAACAATAGAGTTTTAATAAAGATATTAAAACATTTCCGGATTGAAAGACAAACTTGTATTTGAAAACATAATGGAAAAGAAAGTGAAAGAGGAGAGACAGAATGATACCTCATTCTTGCATGCACCCATTTGTCTGAAAGGTATTTAATTATGATAATTAATCAAGTAGGTAGATAATATAAGTATTTTATTTAATTTGTTGTATTTACATTCTGCACCGTTTCGCTGCTCTTCACAAGACAGGAGAGACTGGACTTCTTTTATTATATGCCCATTCTTTTGTTTACAAATGACATTGTGCCTTACACTGGGACGTGTATGATTCAGTAATGTTTTGTTTTGATTATTATTGTATAATCATGCTAACCGTTTAATGTATTCGTTTTAATCGCAACAAATGTTAAGTGATTATGTGCTTGTACTCAACGAAACATTTTTTTGCAAATATGTCAACGCACTATGCTTTATTCTTCATCGGATTGTTTTTAGAACCACCCATTCACTGTTTGTCTCTTCGCCTCATATTACATAACACATGATAATTAATAAGACAGGCTAAGTAAGCTGTTTTCGTGATCCTTCTTGTTTCTCTTTAAAGCTTAATTGGCACAATGTTATATAGAAATGATTAAAAATACCTGGCATTTAAATTTTTGTTGTTGTTGTTGTTGTTGTACGAGTCGTACTTTGTTAGATCTGAAGTTTATTTTAAAGCCAAAATGGTTATCTACTTCATTCGTCTTCAAATAATACAAATGACGCCATATATCTTGTATTTTTTTTATTTATTAAGGCTGCTTTTTGGGTTAGTTTTAAAATAAACATTTCCTAATAGCATTATTGTCTTTCATTTTTTTTGTATATAAGTGTTTGGTGTGAGTGTTCTTTTCTACAGAAAACCGTATGTAGTGTATATAAAGGGTTTTTTCTGTTAAAGCTAGTCAAAGAAAGGGTACAACTTTTACTAAAAATAAAAACATGTGGCACATGCGTTTTTTTCCGATAAAAAATGCCCCGATGTTTGTATTGCCTTTTTATTTTAAAGTACCGCAAGTGACATTTGCGGTCTTTTTCCTTAAAACGCGCCCTCTCTTGTTTTTACAATTTTAATGGAAAATCCCACATGCGCCATATGCGGGTTTCTTATTTTAAAAATGTCCCTTGGTTTTAATTAAAAAAAAAACCTAAGTCGCAACCACAAGCAGAAAAAAAAACGATTTCTGACCTGAAACTTACCTAGAAAGAAGCACATGTGAATCACCCATACGGTAATACAAGTTTTAAAATGGTGCGTTAAAAATTGTGGCTGATATAGCTAAAAACGGTTTTTCTATATTTTCTCAAAATCACCTAAACTGCATGCGGTTTATTAAAATAAAAGGGCAGCATTGGACAAGTCATTCCCGGCACCTTGAAGCATCTCGACCGTGAAAATACTTAACACAGGACATTGATTGGCTTGTCTCAAATACTGGACAAGTCATTCCTGGCACCTTGAAGCATCTCGACCGAGAGAATACTTAACACAGGACATTGATTGGCTTGTCTCAAACACTGGACAAGTCATGTCTTGTACCTTGAAGCGTCTCAACCGAGAGAATATTTAACATAGAACATCGGCTTGTCTCAAGCATTGGCAAGTAGTTTTGAGCTCTTGAAGCATCTCAACCGAGAGAACACTTAACATGGGAAATTGATGAGCCTGTCTAAAACATGGACAAGTAATATTGGGTATCTTTAAGCGTTTGAGCTGAGTGAATAGTCAACGCAGAACATTGATTGGCTTTTCTCAAACATTGACAAGTCATTTAGTGCATCTTGAAGCGTCTCAACCGAGAGAATACTTCACAAAGGACATTGGCCTGTCTCAAACATTGGTAAGTCATTCCGGGCACCTTGAAGCCTCTCAACCGAGATAATAGTTAACCTTTTCACATCGCACAGTTCCAGACTCTATTATTCCCTATATACGCTGGTGCAGCCCTTCCATTATTCCCTGCAAACGCAGTGTTTTACATTTGGTGCATTTTCAAAAAATCATATAAAATCACACATACTGCCTAGAATAATTTATTTGGTATGTATAGAAAGCTAATTTTATGATCTGTAAGAAAAACACACTTTTACACCAAAAAACATCCGTTTTTGTTACCGTAAACAAACCTCTGGCATTGCGAGCAGCCGTTTTACGAAGTGAAAGTACAACGGTTACGGACAAAGCTAGACTGATTACGTGTATGGTCGGCTCAACTTTGCTATACGCACGTAATTTCGACGATTGGCAAAAGAAAGGGAAAGAAAACAAATAGGATATTTTATAAGCTAAATAAGTCTACAGACTTTACTGTCAGACTGCATAGTAATTTTTGTACTGCATTTTGATTGTTGAAGACCTAACTTAATGCATAACGAATGTTGTGGCGGCGAACACGTTATTACGTGTGTGGTAGGCACAATTATGCTATACGCACGTAATTGCGACGATTGGCAAAAGAAAAGGAAAGGAAACGAACGTGAACAAGTGCAGTATATAATGTATTTTATAAACTGAATAGTTAGACTTCACTGTCAGACTGTATAGTAATTTTTGTACTCTATGTCGATAGTTGAAGACTTAACTTAATGCAAAGCGAATGGCCTGATAGCGAACACGTAATTACGTGCATGGTAGGCGTAATTTTGCTATACGCACGCAGTTGCGACGATTGCGCAAAGAGTAGAAAATGTCACTGATTAACTTGACTGTTAGATCAGTAAAAGTATTTTATCTGTTTACCAATGCAGTATATCATATGTATAGGTAGACTTCAATGCCAGACTGTATTAGTATGTAGTAAATTTTGAACATCATCCAGATTTGCAGGTGAAGACCTAAGCTAGTCCTAATATTGCATGTACATAGAAAGTATTGAGGTGACTTAGCCTACATGTAATTACGTGCATGGTAAGCACAATTTTGCTATACGCACGTAATTGCGGCGAAAAAAAGGAAAGAAAATGTATGGGAACAATTTTAATGCAGTATAAGCTCAATAGGTAGACTTCACTGTGTAGTAATTTTATTGTATTGTATATCGATAGGTGAAGACCTAGCGAATGTTGAAACATCGAGTACGTTTAAAAAAAAACGAACTGAAATCTGTCTTGTTGCGTTCTCTTTTCTTCCGTTTCCCATTGATTCAACTACATGTAGGCTTATAACTTTTTTTAAATAAAAAATTATATGGAATATTTGAGTGATTCATCCTTTGCTTAGTACCACACTTAAACTCACTTACACTTATCATTTTTTTGGTACGGTACTTGGTAGGCACTGTATTGCCCTTACTGGCCCCTTTTGTGCTATAGTAATGCATGTTATTGTTAGTGCTTCTTACTCTTAGAAAATTATAATGTACAGTGGAATTTGTGAGTGGAATCCTTTTAAAGTCAACAGCGGTAACAAAAGCTTTTGCGGAAACTAAAGTCAACCCTGTTTGGCTGTCCTATTTTGTATTTCTCAATAGTTTCCAAATACTTAAAAAGTTAAAGTCAACACATTTTGAAAATTTAAAAGCAGCCAAGTCGTCTATTTCGGAGAACTAGGACTCAGAAGGAAAAAGGTCAGTTTCAATGGACAGCTTCTTGGACCCATTACTATAACAAGAGTTGTTGCAAATCCAAGACTTCCGGTTATTATCATGTTTTAGTAACCCCTTTTCAAATCCCTTAAAAACTACATAGGCATACACAGAGCCAGATCTTTGTAAGTGCTTGACTGATTAGACTTTTTCACACGCAACGGGAGTTCACTTGAGACTTGTACAGAAGATTGGTGTACACACATTTTGGGTGCAACAGCTCAAAATGTTTATTAAAACAGCGAACTTTGAATTTACACCCCAAGTTTGTCATTGAACTAAGATAATTCACTCAGGCATAACCATTGGACAGACCCATAAGGTCAAACTCATATACTCTGTGCTCTGCCTTATGCAGAGGTCGGTCAGAGATCCTCACATTAAATCTCAAAATCTTGCACAATTCCTCTTTTCCGACAGTATCATTATGCAGTGGAGTCCATCTAACTCGATTCTGTTCTGATAGTTTTTTTCTTTCAAATAAAAGAAACGGAAATGCTCTACCATGTTTCTATGTGGAGTTACAGCCGTTTGAAGTTGGCACGAACGTTTTCTACATTACGTGTACATAGCAAATTCACGTTTACGCTGCACGCAATTCCGTGTACATAGCAAAGTTAAGAAGCCAAGTCTATATACACGTAATTGCGTGTATATAGCAAAATTGTGTTTGTGTACACGTAATTATGTGTACATAGACACACCCGCACGAGAGAGCCATGACGTCATGACCATACTTCGACCGGTGCATTAAATTTTGTTTTCTGCTGACTCGAAAAATAAACAAAACTATCGCTAAAATGGTCTTTTAACTTTAAAACCTTAGATCAAGTTAGTTTATACACCAACAAACATAATATAATGCTGTAGATCTAGATAGCATCTTAGTAAATCTGCAAATTTAGATTAGCAACCTAATCGCAGGTGAAAAGAAAAGACAAAATCTGTGTAGATCTAGAGTCTAGATTCCTGCATTGATCTAATAGAAATGGATCGGTATTTAAATTATAAATCTAGATAAAATGATATAATTTATAATGAGCAAAGTAATGTACATGTTTAACAGCTTTTTAATTGATGTGGAGATCATTCTTACATTATTTACTTAAACCTGCAAAAAATGCGTAGGCTTATTTTACTAGAAAAAAAGAATAAATCAATTGATATAAATACTTTACGCTTAAATGACAAAAACCACAACAACAATTATAGTGCTAAGAATGAATGTGATAATTATAATCAGCTTCATCATCATTAATAATAGTTTTATCATCTATTTTCCTTGCATTTTCAAGTATTTTACTATGTTTCTCCATTACTGCTGTTGGTGAAATATCAGTAAGTCAAGGAGGATAACTCTCGCTGAATTTTTTTTAGGGATATCGTCTCTTCTCAAAAGGCCATCAAGTGGCATCACTTATGACTTAAATGCAGTACAATCTTAAAACCTTTACATTTTAAAGATCGCCAACATTCAATCATGGTTAAAAAAAACAATCTACTGTAGATACGAGAACACTTAATAGATTGTAAAGGCTCATCATATCTGAGTTAAAGACAGTCTACACTACATTTTTGAACTCTTAAAGGATTTTTAAAATCAATCACTTATGATCTAAAGGCAGACCCATGTAAAACCCCGTTTAGTAAGTTCAGTTTATTGTAGACACCAGAACACGTCAAAATCATCATAGTGTTCATATCTTTATTAAACACAGTCCATACTGCACAGTTGTAATCCTATAAGGCCTTGAATATGCATCACTTATGACTTAAAGGCACTACAATCTTTAAACCTTTCATTCAAAAGTTCTTCAATGTCCAACCTCTGCGAGTTAAATACAGTCGAATAGTAGACACTGGACCACTTAATAGATTTCAAAGGTTCATTATATGTGAGTTAAGGAGAGTGCACACTACACACCAGTTCTCTCATAAAACCTTCAAAATGTCTTATGACTTAAGTACAGTACAATACTCAAACCTGGACATTCAAACAAACGTCAATGTTCAACCCCGTTATGTTAAAAACAATCGAATGTAGAAAACAGTACACCTAATAGATCGCTATAGGTATTTATATTTGAGTTAAGAGATAGTCCGCGCTAAACACTAGTGGTCAAAATTGTCTTCAAGATGGAAAACTCATGGCTTAAGTACAGAACAATCTTTAAACCTTTACATTAAAATAATAGTCAATGTCCAACCATGTTTAGTAAAACACAGTCGAATGTAGACATCAGTACACTTAAAAATTGAAAAGGCTCACCCTATGTGAGTCAAGGACAGTATACACTCTCCTTTTGTACTCTCTTAACTTCTCCAAGATCCATCTTTTATGACTTAACCGCAGCCTCATCTACAAACCTCTACATCAAAAAGTCAATGTAAAACTACGTTGAATTAAATATAGTCGAATGTAGACACCAATACACCTAAGAAATCGTCTTACTTCTTTAAATTTTTGTTAAATACAGTATGCACTACACTCTAGTTCTCTCAAAAGGCCTTCGAGATACATCGCGTATGATTTAAATGCAGTACAATCTTTAAACCTTTACATTTAGAAGACCGCTAATTTCCAAACTTGGTGAAAAAAAAACAGTTAAGTGTAGACACGAGAACACTTAATAGATTGTAAAGGCTCATCATATCTGAGTTAAGGACAGTTTACACAACACCTTGGAAATCTTAAAAGATTTCAAGATCCGTCATTTATGAGTTAAAGTCAGTCCCATCTACAAACTTATGCATTACATAAAATTTAATTTGAAACCCCGTTGAGTAATTTCAGTCGCATGTAGACACCAGTACACGTAAAAATCATCATTTGTCTTCACACTACACACTGGTACTCTCATAAGGCCTTCAAAATGCATCACTTATGACTTCAAGCAGTACAATCTTTAAACATTTCAATCAAAAGTTCTTCAATGCCCGACCTTTGCGAGTTCAATACAGTCGAATAATAGACGCGGGACCACTTAATAGATTGTAAAGATTTATAACCAGTTCTCTTATAAAACCTTCAAAAGAAGTCACTTATGACTTAAGTACAGTACAATACTCAAACCTGGACATTCAAACAAACATAAACGTTAATATCTGTTGCATTAAAAAGGATCGAATGTAGACACCATTACACCAAATAGATCGCCACAGATCTGTGTATGTGAGTTAAGAGACAGTCAATGCCCCGACACAGACGCAAATACCCGTGACCAATGGAATCTCGCGGCGCCATATTGGTGTGGGTAGGATTGTAAACGCCCTCTTGTCTAACACTACAGTTGATCTCTTTATCAATGATTAAATTTACCACTTTAGACTCTTCCACTAGATATATTGGAATAAATTCCTACTTTCATGAATCTAATAAGCATTATCCTTAATCTAGATATCTAGATCTAGATCGTGTAGAGCTAAATCTAGATCTATAGGCCCTATATATACAGAATTAGAGACAATTTCTATACTATCGGATTTCAGGAGAGCTAGATCTAGAAATCAATTTAAAACATTCATTTGGTATTTTGCATGGTTTGGACTGATCTGTAATAGATATTAGCATTTGATGTAAAGGTATGATAGTAATCGATAGGGGGTGTTAGTTGACATGAAATGTTGTTGTGAAGCGCCAGGATTGTTATAGGGACACAGAATGGGTACTTGGATTTTATTACATCTAGGCCTACAGTTTGCGGGTGTTTTAGTATTAAAGGTCTATCAATTGTTGTTTTTTTCATTTATTAACGCAAGCCTAAATAGATTTTTAAAAAGTCTAGGTCTTTTAAGAGGAAATCTATTTCTAGGCATACTTTTTTTTTAAATTAAAGATATTTTCAAATAACCTGCGCGCGATTTTTCATATCATAGGGGCCTAGTCTTGTAGCTAATTTTCTAACATCGATTTGCCCTTCTTTCCTGTTCTTGCGTCTACGGTCTGCCGCATAATAATGCTTATTTTATGCATCGAATATGATTTATTGAGTATTCCTTTTTCATCCTACTAAAGAAAAAAATAAGACCCTGCCCAGATACTACTGAACCATTACATAAATTTATCGCAAAAACAATAATGAAATAGCCTGAAAGATTA
The DNA here is from genome assembly GCA_019649035.1 of Elysia marginata. Lineage (NCBI taxonomy): Eukaryota > Metazoa > Mollusca > Gastropoda > Plakobranchidae > Elysia > Elysia marginata. Next base: position 167,708 of record BMAT01009342.1, on the reverse strand, counting down.
AGTTTTGCTGTTTGAGGGAGGCGCACTGGTTAATTTAATACTACTTCATGTAGTAGAGTAATGCTGGGCCCCTAGGCCTAGGCAGGAGAGTTGGCCGCAGCCCTTCCCACAACAAGATGGCGGACAACCTCGTCTCATCGTCATGCGAGCTGCGCGGGCGGCCAACAAAGCGAGAGAGGGGAGAACTGCCGCTGTTCTGGATCTAGTTAACTAATAGGGGAGTTGTTAAAATCTTTTGAGACAGTCCACACCCTACAGAATGGCCCTTCGTGTGAGTCCGGTAAATTCCGATATTTGGAAGTCCGCCATATTGTTTGCGCTGATCCCATTTATAAACACCATATAGCAGACGAGTAAAGCCTTTTTTTAGATCAGTATTGCTTATTTTCAATATATGTACTTATCATCTTGTGTAAGTTTGTATTATTGTATTGGCTGAATAAACTTGAATTGAATTAAGCTGCACTTATCCTTTCTTAAATCCGTTTGCATAAAAGATCCAGATTTACAGTGTTAAAAAAAAACAGAAAATGAAAACAGAGAGAGAGAGAGAGAGAGAGAGAGAGAGAGATAGCCATACGTGTGTCTGCCTGTGTCTGATGAGAGAGACAGAGACAGAGATAATGGAATTACCTGGGGTGTTTGTTTGTTACTAAACTCAGAATATAGATCTAGGGTATCGCTGTTCTTGCCCTATTTACATCTATATGTACTGCAAGATATTTAACCTTTTAACATTGTGCGTCTGTCTGTGCCTAAAAACAGAGAGAGAGAGAGAGAGAGAGAGAGAGAGAGAGAGAGGTTGAAGTTGCCGGAACCTATGGTGTTTGTTTGCTACTAGACTCAAACTGTAGATCTAGGGTACCACTGTTCTTGCACTATTACATAATTTTTATGTGGCCTATTAGGAGATTTTTAACTTTGTTAAGCAATGTTTGCCTGCATGTCCCTGAAAAGAGAGAGATGCTCTAGTTTGTTCGTACATGTATTTGTAGGCAGTCTTGTAATTAGATTTCATATGCAGACTATCCAAACTTTCTTTTACTGTTTCATGTATTTTTGATAAATCTTGTTAGTGGTACCATAATATTTTGTTTGTTCTGCTTAATGTCACGTTGTGAGTGTCATTGAACTAGAGGGGCGAACAGGTGGGTGTCATTATTTCTGTTAGCCTACTTAGATCTAGTTTGTCGGCTGTCATTTCTCTTATGTCGCCTTACGGCATTAATAAATCCTGCTGTAGTTTTTAAAAAATCTTCTTAGTTATAGACTGACAAATTTGCAGTATTAGTTTTGTTTGGGCTTGTTAGCCGTTTACGTCTGGGCAGAGCACAATCCCCACAAAAGATTTTAACAACTCCCCTATTAGTTAACGATCCCCACTCATTTACTTCTAACTTGCACATAGCAACAAAGATCTGCTTAGCAAACAATATGGCGGACGAGATTCAGGTCGGGCACCGGTTTAGTGACGTCGATGTATGGCGTTATTGTATGGTGTTCACAGAGTCTTACATAATCTAGATAGGCCTACTCAAGAGGAAATTGCAATCAATACCGCAAGAAGGAAATCGGAAGCAGGACCAACTATACAACAGCAGCTGCGCACTCTTATTGATTCGATTGCAGTGATCCATCGAAGACAAAAGATGTTTTCTTAACAACTCAAAAACGACGAGTTAAAGTGACTAGTAGCGTTCAATGTATTTGTCTGTTTGTTCTTGTCTGTGTCTGTCGCGCCTAACAGACAGTAAGCACGGGTTTGAAAAAATTGAACAGTTATGTTTTTCAATTCAAAACGTCTTCTAGATGTAATTTGTAACCAAGTTAATGTCTAGAAGAGGTATTATTCGACATTGTAAATCGAAATCGGCGCCAAGCTCATGATGTAGTCTATACCAAAGCTAGCCTGTGCAAGATCTAAATGATGTGTTCATCATCATCACATTTTTTTCGCAGTGTGTCTTGGGTCCAGTCCCATTTTGTCGGATCAAAAAGGTGCGTTTGCAAAACAGTTATTAATTTTATTATTTTTTTGCGCTGCTTTTTCCTGGAAATTCGCTGCGACACTTTAAAGTGGACTGTGGTTCACCAAAGTTTAAGTAGAACCGAAAAAACTATAGGTCACTTCTGGTTCTTCTAAAAGTTTCAATATTGAAACGACTCCTTGAAACAGGCACAAAGTAACACTTTTGCTCAATTATAACTTGATATTTATTCCCTGATGATGGTGCAGAGGTTAAAGAAGGTCGAATGCAAGTCGATACATTTTTAGTTAAAAACTCCCAATCTACTAAGAATTGTTACGTTACAAAAAAGCAAAGAAAATTATTAGTGATGCATACACAAAGGGCAATATAAAAATGAAATTAATAAGTTATCGTCCTTGTTTTAGTTTTACCGGCAGCAAAACAAGTATGTTGTGAAATATCTCTTGAAATATTAACCTCAAAATGCCTTGATTTGTCAAAAACGGTTTAATTTTGTCGTTACGACAAAAAGACTAAATAAACATTCATCCCCACGCCAAAAAGGTTTGCAATTGTTGAAAAATGTTATGCAAATTAGGATCGTAGTTCCAAATTTGGAACCCCTGGCAATATAATTTGGAAACTATAAGAGCGTATGTTTACATTATTAATTTGCATAACCAGGCAACCAAAGAAGTAAAATTTGAACCTATTTCGACAACGTAGAATACTAGAATCCTCGAACGCATAGATATTTAATAAAAATAATGTTATAGCTAATATAAGACAAATTCCAAGTTGTACAAATAATTTGAGATCAAATTGTATAAATAAGGACGGCAAATTTTTTTTCATTTTTTTTTCATTTATAATATCGCATAAAGCGAAACTGCATCAATGAAAATAAATAATGTTACACAATCAGTAAGGAATATTCATCTCTGAAACTGAAGGTAACAAAATAACAAATGTTGTCATAGAAACGATCATGCTTTAACACCTGCGTCAATATTATTTACTTTTAGTGCCAACGGATACATTTTGCGCACCGAGCCCGAGTAATTCGTTGTGATTTTGGCGACAGCAGTTGACAATTTTTTTGCAGACGTTTTTTTTTATACCGGTACCGATTATTCGCACCTTCAGACTGATAGGGTTCTCTCTGTCTTTACCTTTGAACGTAATTGGTTAAAGATAAGATAAATCTTTATTGTCAACGTGGACATATTGTCTTGATTTTTACAGCAGATACCGAAATATATACAACTGTCATAATGCATTAACCAAACTTGAAAACGTTAAAGAACATGGACAATCATAATTATACAGCGTACAATAAAAACGCAAATGCTTATTTGCACCCATTGGTACTGGTCTTCTATTCACTTCTTCATTCATATCTCTCTCTTTCTCTCTCTCTCTGTCTCTCTCTCTCTCTCTCTCTCTCTCTCTTTCTTTCTCTTTCTATCTATCTATCTATTTATCCATCTATCTTACTTTGCATCTTTCTATCTATCTGTCTATCTCTCCTCCTCTTGCTTCTCTTTCTTCCTCTCTCTCTTCCTACTCGACGGTGAAAAGCGCTGATTATTTTTGTTAACAATAATCCAGGAGTTTGATTGCAGAAGTTAGAAAGATTTTACAGTACTTTTTGAGTCTACACTTAATGTAAAGATGTTTTCCTCAGTGGTTAGAAATAATGCAAAATCAAAGAATGGGTGCGTGTCATCTTTAACAATGGTCTAAATCTTTAGTTGGCATTTGCACATTATAAATACTATCCAATAAAATAAATTCAGGCTTGCATACTGTGGTACACTTTTTTATAACTTGATAGGGTTTCCCGTCTACTGTGTTGTTTA
>BMAT01009342.1:135858-149420 GCA_019649035.1 Elysia marginata | reverse complement strand
CTTCCCTTGTCGTTCGATTTCTTTTTTTCTGTTCTTTCTTTTTTCCTCCGCCTATCCTCAGGTTTTGCTCCGCCTGTTTTGCCCTCTGCATATTTTTTATTTTCATTGCGTTTCATCACCATAAGTTTTTCTTTTTGGTTACCTTGGTCCTTCTTCTCACCACTTTTCTCCCTTTTCTTTTGTTTTTCTGCCGTTTTGTATGTGTCCAGTCTCTTCTCTAATGTGCGCTCCTTCAAAGCTATTTTTACTTTAGAAGCTTCTTCTCCTTCTTTTTTCTGGGTAGCTCCTCTGTAATGAGTGTCGTCATCACTGTTTTCTTCCTCACTGTTAGAAATATCTTTATCTTCTATTTCTTTACTGCTCATGATGTTACTAAGGACCCTCCTTGCCTACTCCTCCTCTACTTCTGAGGCAACCTCTCCTTCCTCTCTCTCCTCTTCAGTATTTATTATGGATGGTCCGCGTCTTAAGTAATCAACGGCTTTAACGTCGCTCTGTCTTTTCTCCAGCACATTTTCCATCTCACCCTCACTGGTGTCCACTCCGTCAATCCTCTCGACCTCCTCCTCCTTAACCTCTGAGCCGACTTCTCCATCCTCCCTTTCTTCTTCTGTGCCGTTTTCTTCAAAAAATTTTGTCCTATCTTCCAATGGTCCATCTCCCATTTTATCCGATGGTCCATTTTGTGTCAGTTTCCCGTCCAATATGCCTTCGCATTTTCCGTCCGCCTTGCGATGGCCTGGCTTTTTGCATGTAAGGCAGACTTCTTCATTTTTGCAGTTTTCTGTTTTATGGCCGTTGCCCAAGCACCGACGGCATGTTAGTTGTTTTTGCTCTCTATAGTAGAGCATAGCCTTAAAAGGTCCTATTGGTGTATATGTTGGGAGGGCAGTCGCGGGTACTTCAATCCAGATAATTCGTCTGCCTGTTATCCAGTCAGTCAGTTTGCCAGACCTATCTCTGACCTTTTCCATCGCTATTTTTTTACCTCATTTTGATTCCTAGTTTAAGGAGATTGTTTTCTAGCATCTCGTTGCTGTAACTTATAGGAATGTCGCCTACAGTAAGGCGAGTTGTGGGTGTTTCATTATTTCCTCTAATGATGAAAGGATTTTGAGAGTGGAGTTTTATTTTTTGGTTTTTAATTGTCACCCTTTCTACGAGAAGTTTCAGTCGTGCTTCCCTACCTACTGGATATAAACGCCAGAGGGCCCCGATGCGTTGAGCCCCCAACACGCTCCCACGACCAGCGGCTTTCTCTGCCGCAGCGCAAATGTCAAACCTATCTACGTTATCGGGTCGATCGCGGGTTGTGGTGAAAACCGGTTGTGTGCTGGAAGGCTCACTCATGGTATTCAATGGTTTCAGTAACGTTAGTACGCTGTGGGTGACAGTGCTAACACAGTATTACTTTTTTTTTCTCCTCAAAACAAACGTCCCAAATGTTTGATCGTTGTATGATCAACACTAGATCTAAAAATAGCCAGAGACGAAAGAAAGAGTCTTATAATGTCAATAATATCACCAAAGGGCGAACCCGTTGGGCGAATCCGTTGGTGAGCGCATGTGATTTTGTTTCACCCTTGATTGCTAGCGTCGTACGAAAGGAAAAGCTGAAGAGCAGTTAAATAACAAAAGACTAAGAGTTGACTGGTGGATAAAAAACAAAACATCAAAAGAAAACAAAAGTAAGAAAGCTTAGACAGAGAAAGACCAAGACCCACTCAGAAAGAGGGCAGAGGTAAAAAAAAAAAAGGAGAAGAAAAAAAAAGATGGGGGTATAGTAGAAGGCAAAGAAATTAAGAGGAGTTGTTAGAAGCAAAGGACAAGAGAGGGATGAAAGAGGATATGGGATAGAGAGGGTAGGCTAAAGAAGACAAGCAGAGACGAGAAAAGAGATAGCGTCGAAGGCGGCAGACTTATGCAATAAATAAAAAAACAAACAGCAAAGAAAAGAAAAAAAAGAACAAACAATAAAACAGGAAGCTAAAGATAATTAGAGAACAGGGATAAGAAGCCTGAAGGAAGAGAAGAAAAACCTAGAAAAAAGAACGAAGAAAAACTTAAATAACCACACACAAGACCTTGCCCAACGAGCAAAGTAGGCAGAAATCAACACACTGTGAGACCGGCTAATGGCCGAACATAGCACAGCAGTTGAGGATCAGCAACTAAACTATAAAGACAGTTAAACTGTCCAACGACTAGATCTAATAGAGACTTGAAATATACACGAAAGAAAACACACTAAGCTAACGGTACTTATCCGATTAAATATCCTGGAATATCTACAAAGAAAATAAAGAGAAATCGGCTCTGAGAAGAGCCGAGACGGAAAGCGACTTGCCACCAGCACAGTCAAACCGGAAGTTCGTCTTTAAAATTTATTAAGTATAGACACTTTTTAACTAAGGTATGATTATTCTTCTTGAGACCATACCTAAAAAAAATGGCTCAGTTTTTAATTTAAAAGGCTCATTAAATGTTTCTTAAATTTATAAAACACTATAATTAAAGCGTTTATGGGTACGGTACATAGTGGTCAAACTTCAAAAGTCTAGGAGTACGTTTGCTAAATCATTATTCTTTAGCCTCTAGAGCTGTGGATTTAGATGTTTGAAATTAAATTCCTATTTTATGTAAATTTTTAATATGATGTAATTATTATCATATATTACTATTATTACTATTATTATTGCTACTATTATTATTGCTACTACTACTATTATTATTATTATTGTTGTTGTTATTTTGAATTATTATTATCATTACTAATATTAAAATCATTATTAATAGTATTACTATTATTATCATTATTATTTTTTTATCATTGTTATCATTAGTAATGTGAGTAATAATAATTATTACTCACATTACTAATGATAACAATAAATAAATTATTTATTTATCATCATCTTGATATTGTTATTTTGATTTGCAATTCATAAGCATATACATAACCATCCTCTCTTTCTTTTTTTCACAAGTGCTCCATCTTTAGCCTCGATAAAAAGCCAACTTTGACATCAAGTGTAAAAAGGTCACATGAAAACAATCTACTGGGGACATCATGAAGACACCATTGAATGCAAGTCCGAACAGAATGGTTACTCTTATCTCCTTAATTATACTCCAACTCCTCCTCATCAACATCTCTGCGGCCCAAGTCAATTTTGATAGAGCTGATTTTTGTGCCAAGCTTAAACTTACACACAATGACGCCGAAAGTGATGTATTCTTCCCTGACGTTTATTCGGTAATGACTGAAAAAACAGAGTTTGGAACCATCGGTGAGGAGCCGATTTCGCACTCTCTTTCCACCATTCAGTTCTCAGAGGCTAGTGGCCAGATGGCTGTCGAGTCAGAGTCACATGACGAGTCTTTTTCGGCGTTTGCGGACTCAAAATCCAACCTGTGTCTTCTTCATCACATTAAAAACGGGCAGTGCGTGAAGACGACACAGCCCTGTGATACCATAAGGCGGTTGACGGAAAACTTGAGGTTGGATCAAGAGAGCGTGATCCTGAAGTCTACAAGAGAGATCCTCGGTTGGCCTCAAGGTCAGTTAAAAACTGCGATAAAAGTTGGACCACGGCAAACAAGAGACATTGACTCTATTCTATATGTCTCATGTGAGGAAGTAGAGAACAACACTGCCACGGTTATTTCTCAGTGGCATTTTCTTGATGCTGGCAAATACAAGTTAAATGGAAATAAACCAGTTTTACTCATGTCCCGTCGAGAGACAGTCAATAAAAATGCAAGCCTTGTCAATGCTGTCCAGATTGACTACCTTGATTTGAAGCAAATACAGTCTGACAAAGTTTACACTAGCTTAGAGCTACCTCGCAGTAAGTGTTTTTCTAGCAGTATGCAGAATGAAAATAAGAAGATACCATCACCGCCAAACAGTTTCATTGCTATTAAAGAGACAACTGTAGGCCGGGCAAGCGGAAGTCCAGATAATGCCAGAGACGTGGAAATCCTATATTACAATTACGATGCTCGGTGGTTTCATTTTGGCACCCATCTAAGATCTGTGGCCAATAATACAGAAACGTGGATAAAAGTCACAGAGGATTTTAATACACAAGTGCGATATGAAATTTGGAGTACTGGAAAAGGTTGCACAATGTTTCCCTTTCTGTCCAGAGCGGGCCATTCAGAGCCTGACGGTATTACAAGGATGAAGACACCCTCAGAGTTTTGGAATATTAATCCTGACACAGCTGTATACTTGGGCGAGTATAAAATTCGGGACGTTCCGTGTGATGCATGGAGGGTGGGATTACACGAGGGTGACAGGTATGAAAACATAACCTTGACGATTTTCTTAGCCACTAAGAAGTGGCTGAATAGGCGCGGGCTTCCAGTAGATTCTTTTGTTCCACTTGAATATATTGAAGAAACAAAAAATATAATTAAATCCCATTCATACTTTGGGCTCAAAGACAACTCTATATACTTTGTTCCTGATATATCCCCTTGCTTTGGTTTGAACCATTCTGTTGCTGTTCGCCTGACGCTTCTGACAAGCTTCTATAAAAATATCAAGAGCCATGGATCGCAGTTTGAGCTCAACTTTCGTAAAGCTGTAATGCAGTTCTCTGGGATTGAATCGTCACTGCAAGTCGCCAATATAAGAGCAAGGCCATCTGTTTTGGCTCCTGGCCAAACTCGTGTGACCTTCAAAGTCATCAGCCTAGTCAAAACTAATTCAAACCCGCCTGGGTCTCAAATGCACCATAAATACTCTATATCTGACGCTGCGGCAAAACTCAAAAAAGCTGTTAAAGCAGGCATATTTATGCTTACTCAGGTGATAAATTCAGAGAAGATACTCATCAAAGCCGATCCAGAATCTTTCTCACTTTTAAAGGAGGTTGAAGACTTTCAAGACAACGATGAAAAAATATCCTCGTCAGGTTACTCTATAGGGTTAGTGGTTGGGCTGTGCATCTTGGTGCTAGTGGTGGGAGCAGCCGTGGGTTTTGCAAGCGTATGTGAGTATAAACGCTGGTCAGACAGGAAATTGAAGGATTTAGTGGAGGGCAACAAAGCTGCTAGCAGTGTTATTTTGAAGGCACCTCCTTTTGGTGTCTTAGAGATGACGGGTTTAGAGACTCATTAGGTATTCTTCTTTCTAATGCATGCAATCTTGGGCAAGAGGCTTATCAGGTTTATTGATGAAAATTTAGTGTGGAGTGCTTTCACAGCTTTGGCAAACAGCATCATAAGATATTTCCAAGGAAGTTGGTGCCACTAAATGGATCTCAACTGTCTCACCTGATGCAGTGTTGGCCGCAGCACTCAGGTTGACAATCTTCCTCCATCCATCTCTGTCTTGACTTGCCCAAACCATCTTGTGCAGACTCATCCCACTGACAGTGACCATGTTAGACACCAAGGAGGCTGATGGTCGTCCTCTGTTTCTTTTACCCTCCAACTTTCCTTCATACACAGTCTTCATGAGAGTTGTTCTAAGGTTGTGCAAGGCATGACCGGCATATTTAACTTTTCTGGTGTTTATCGCCTGCTGTAGACTGAGAGTAGTTCCGATCTCTTTGAGCACACTAACATTTGTTCTCTTGTTAGTCCATTTCACTCTCAGTATGCACTAAATGGGTACTGAAACTTAACAAAAACGTATATCCTGAGCCTAATTATATTCTGTTGTGCTGTATTATGATTGTAGGACAACCCAGGGTGAATCAGGAACAAGATGCTCAGACTAGTTTTAATGAGAGCCCTTTAAACAAAATACTTTGCTATATAATGAGCCTTTTTTATATTTGCTTGGAAATGAAAATTCTCAGAAAAGCGATAGCTATAATTTTTCGCGACATCTGAAATGGCGTGAATAAGACTTTTTTAAAACTCAATATTTAAAAAGGCAGACCTGTGCCTGATTTGTCCTGGTTGCTTCTTGACTAGGCCTATCGGTTATAATTATCCTGATTTCTAAAAAATGCAACAGTTGATTTTTTTCTGGTTATCACATGATGATTAACTACTCCAAACAGGCCCGGGATCTGCTACAGTGCAAAACAACCAAAACATCTGAAGAGTGTGCAAATTTATTCTTACTTGCTGTATGAAGTATAAACAGTTATACGGCCAACTTTAGCTATTTTTGTACACTAATAGATCTATGCATATGCTAGAAATATTATCACAGCAAAACTGTTACATGTGTCTATTTACTGAAGATTTTTTATTTTTTAATAAATAAGATCTGGGTCTCAAATTGAGGGAAACATTACAAATTATAACATAAAATGCATGAATTTAAAACAAAATGTTGCACTTTTTAATGTAGGGGAATATCAATCTAGAATCATAGTCACAGTCATTCAAGTAGGCCTACATTAAAAAGAACTGACACTAAAGAGTTTGAGTTTAATTTTTATTTATGAAAGCTTTATTAAAATGAAGAAATAACAAAACTATAAGTTAAAGGCCTCCTTTAATATTAATTGCTTAAAGGTTGATGCAAAAATGATTCATTTGTAAAGTTTCATATTAAATTTAAGAACTGCCAATGACAAATAAAAAGTATCAACAAAGAACTTCATTTTATTGCAAGACCATCTTTCTTTAACATTTGTTATAAATTGATTAAGAGATATATAAATCAACTGTACAAAACAAGTCAAAGAAAAAAATTAAATATGAGATTGCTGAATATAACAAAAAGAAAGTGAAAAACACACTCCCATCCCAAAGTTTGGTAAGAAAAAGATTTGCACTTGTAAGTACTTGCCAGTATATAAGTACCAGTATTTGTGAAAATGCTATGTATGCTTACAAATTATTACATCAAAAAAACCTCTTGTTACATCCACTGCCAGTATAAAAGTATTTGTGAAAATGCTGTGTGCGCTTACAAATAGTCACAATTTTTAGAAAGCCTCTTGTTCCATCCACTGCTAAAAATGGCTGTTATGTAAAAATTCACAGTGGAAGCAAGATGAATGAAAATTGAAAAGTAGGCAACTGAAAAAACATTGCTCATTACAAATCACCCAAACCTTTTGAAGATAAGCTTAGTTACTGTAAAATCTTTGGTTAATTCAATGATATCTGTTGCAACATTTTTGAAACAAGCTTTTTATATTTTTCTTAACATTTTTATGCAATGACTTCAGCAATTCTTTGTCTTTGTTTAAGTAAAGAACAGCTAATAAAAATTCTTATTTCGATCAAACACTGCACCTGTTTTCATTTCATTCAAAATAAGAAATACAACAATGAAAGCTTGTGCTTGTGAAGTATGAAAGAGACACACACAAAAAAAACAAGTCAAAAAGTCCAGCTGTTTGAAAGCAGATTGCTAGGATATATGATTAATTTAAGTTATTGATAATCAAAGAGGTTAAATACGGAAATGTTCCACTCAAAATCTTGCAGGCTGCACTCCTTTGTCAGATATTTCCAGAAAATGGACATTTCCTAGAAATGACTAACTATCCTTCTGTAGTACTTAGAATGTTATATGCCTCGCAAATATCATCTTTAGGTTATTTTCTCCTCTTTTTACCATCATAACTCCTTCGATTAGGAGCTTTATTTGGTCATATATGCAAAGTTCAAAGACTGCTGCGACTTGTAAAAAACAAGAGATGTTGATCAAATCCAGCGTTGCAGAGTGGTTAGCATGTAGGACTCATGATCTGGCGGTCAGGGGTTCAATTCCCGACCATACCATGCTGCAATTGTCTTGGGAAAGCAATTTACCCATACTTTCATCAGTCCATCCACCTGTAAAACGGGTACCCAGTTACAGGCAAAGAATTTGTCGTGTGCGCCTGCAACATCCTGCATATTGGTTAAAAGAGGCTTCCAAATGTACTGGACTGCTGGGGCATTAGTGGCACTGCTCTTGTGACGACACAACTACGCTGATTAACGAGGCCAAAGTTGCCGAAAGGGATTAATAGAGTATAAAAAAGATAGCAAAAAAACAAAAAACAATCTTTAATGCAGCATACATCTAAAACGTACTTGCACTTGCAAGTGGAACCCAATATTATAGCATATGAAGTTCAAATATAAAAAAAAACTTAAAAAATAAAAAGGGCATGTTGAACAAGGAGAGATAGAATTAAGGAAAATAAAGAACAATGCAGCCTTTAACAAAGTTCTGATTGAATGAATAGTTATCATAAGAAATAAAACTAACTACATAATGAGTTCAAAACCCATCAATTAAAAGAGTAAATTGTAAGCAAGTTTTACCAAAAAATTTATAAAGAAAAACTTACATTTTCAAACATTTAAATGTCTTGTGACCAGTCCAAATGAGTCGTGTATTAGATACTTCAATTTTTTTTTCTCAGTTTCACTGCAATTGGACAAAGAATGAGATAATTCTCAGCCCGTGATCTGTTGAAAACTAAAAAGTAAAAGTAAAGAGCCTTTTTAAAAAATAATATGGTTACAGTGCTCCTGCCACAAAGGCAGTCTAAAGGCTTTACATATTTCCCCCAGTAGGCCAATACACAACAAAGCCGATTCAACTCATATTTCAGAGCATTACAGTGCAGCTGCCTGTTAGGTGCTCAAATACTAACATTCTACAAATTTCAAGCTCCGCCTTACTGATAACCAGTTCGACATGCTGACCACTGAGCCACGCTGCTCCATAGAGAAATAACCTTAAAAAATGCTTTCAACCGTTTAATAGGTTTCCTTGACAGGCCATTACCAATCACATTTTCTCCTGAGCATATTGTTACGATCTGTTAAAGCTTAAAGCCGAGTACCGGTAATCATGCAAAGCCCTAAAGAGGCAAGGAAATTTGAATAAAGAGTCACTCCTGGGAACTAAATTGCTCTACATTATCTTTTTTAAGAACTAATCGCTAACCTGCCAAACCAGGGCTGGAACCCCAGGCTTTCAGTAAGATAGCCTGGTGTCTTCCACTAGACATGGAGCCATTGACTCTTTAGATACCCCTACAGTTTTTCAATATGGGTGCGAAACATGGGCCTTCACAAAGGCAGTCAAAGATACAATAAAGTCCTTTGAAATGTGGTGCTACAGAAGAGTCTTGAGAATATCTTGGAAAGACCAACGAAGAGGTATTACAAGCGGCGGATGTAATAGAAAGACTGCTAGACCAGCTGATAAAGAGGAAATTACACTACACTAGTTATGTTGTAAGGCGAGCTCGGGACATCTTTTACAGCTAGCCTTGAAGGGCAGAATTGAGGTCAGAAAAGGTAGAGGACGTCATAAATGGAGCTGGACTGACAACATCAAGCAATGGACCCACTATCATACAAATGGAAAGCTGAGAGTAGAGCGGAAAGGCGAATAATGGTTGCCAACCTTCGGACCGATGAAGGCTCTTAGCATATATATACGGCAAGAAGTAATACAGGTACATGGACTATAAACAAAAGTTGGCAAAACTGTTCAGTTTCAGTTACTGGCAAAAAAGTTTAACACATTTAATAAAAGGGACAAAAATACAGCTTCATTTAAAATACAAAAACTTCAAAAAGCCTGTTTAAAGGTCTGTAAACAAAAGTCACCAAATCTTTTTTGGCATCAAAAACCGAAATGTGTCTGGTGTAGAGATATTTGCTCAAGAAATTTCTGACTAATAATTAATTTTCCAGTATCATTCTCCTATTAAGGACTGTCAATTATAAGATGCCCAAAGAAGCTTTGATATATTTTATCATAGCCTTTCTGTTCTGTTTTACACTTTTACTTTGATATTGATGCGGATTTTCAATTATTCCCCCCTCCCTCTCTCTCTCTTGCTTATATTTTTTACATGTTGGGTATTGTTTGTCAGACAATAGTTTGTTTTTTTTCATTAGAACTGGCATTTAATTTTCCAATGCAAATTTACAAACTTGCAAAACATTAACAGGCTACATAAACAACAGAAGTGGCTTCCTTCAACTCACATATCAAACAAAACATTTTATACATAGAATTTTAGCAACAAAAAAGTAAATTTTTCTTTGTTGCCCTCCAAAGTGTATATGGTAGAACTTGGATGAGATTTTGAAACCTCCCTTTTCACCTGTAGTTCTTGATTCTCGGACTGTTGTAAAATATGGGTTATGGTGTAGTATCTTAAGTTTACTTTGAAAGCTTTGGTCTTGAGTCTCGCTTATCTGGAGATTGTGATCGACTTTCGCGCATTCTTGCCATGCGATCTTGCATCTGTGCTAGTTGCCTTTCCCTCTCACCCTGTGAAAGATGTAATAAGGGATAATTGAAATATAGAATAAATAACATAAGTGTCAGTAAGCAACAAAAGGTTTAGTGACAAAACAAGTGATAAGGCATTTTCAAAAAACTGGTGAATTAAACACTAATAATCAGGGCGATAACACTTGCTTGAAAAAACAGTAATTGCTGAATTACTAAAAACAGATAAAATGATAAGCCATTGTATAACTTGCAATTCAAACATTAACATAAATATATAGGGAAGGGAGAAGTTGTTTTTGAAAATGAAATACAATCCAAAACTCTGGATTGGATCATGATAATCTAGGTCATGCCAATGTGTATTTGGCTGGTCACCGACCTTCAAAGTAAATAACACTCAGTCAAATACCAAATGTCTCATCATGTGTAGGTCTCTACCTGTCTGTGCTTATTGTTTTGTTTTAAGAATGGTTTACCCATTTGAAGGGAAGTAAAGGCTAAAAGATCAATCTGCATATCTTTGAAAAACTTTGAAACCTTCCAAAGTTGTACTGAGGTGAGTCATAGGCCAATTAAGAACACCCTGACATCGTATGATTACTACTTAAGCAAAAGTCAAAAGAATGGGACAGGAAAGGTCTGTATTATGCTATATGTTCTTGCCAGCAGCAGCAACAAAGACAAAAGCAAAATAATGCAATTCCTATATTGACAACAAAATGTATGACAAAATAACGATTATCATAAACAATGAAATCACTTTGATTGAAAAGAGAAAATAAAACATCAGGTCTGGTAAAAATGCCAATAAAACTAAAAAGCATAGGGTAAAATTAAGCTTCTAATCTCAACCTATGTTACCATGGGTCAGTCAAATTGGAGAGGAGAGAACATTATTGATTAAAAAAGATATAATATATACTAACTGTTGTAAAAAGATTTGGTGTGAAAAATATCAGAAGCTCATAACATACAAGAAAAAGAATTTTTATTAAAAATATTTGTTTTTCTCATTCATGGGAAATGAAGAGCAACCATGTTACCTCATTGAGCAGAATTATCATGATATTGAAATCATTTCATAAACGCATGACATATGGTACAAAATATGTGACAGCGCTGTCACAAGATAATAAACTAAGATATTATGTAAAATTTATGTTTGGTTATTCAAATTTTAGATATTTTGTATCTAAATAATTCTCCTTAATGATTTTATTTAACCAGACTGCTCTGCACATTTTTTGTTTCTTTTTTTTGCAATGCTTTAGCAAAGTGTTATTAACTGACCTTCTTAAACTCTTGTAGGGTAGTCTTCTGTCTCTCTCCTAAACTGAACAGTGCTGCAATTTCATTCTCTCTTCTACTGCTGCGGTCCTCAAGACGCTTTTTCAACTGTTGAAAAAAATAAGCAAGGAAGAATTTTTAACAAAAAGTAATATTAGACATGATACATTTTTCACAAATCTAAATTTTACTGCTGAACTTGGTGATGAACCTATTTTTCTTCATCACATTAGCAGCTTATTGAATACTCTCTGGTAAACCAGGAAATTTTTTTAAACCAAGAATTTCACAAGACTTGGAATGAGTTTGATAAGACCGACCTTTCATTCAATGATCTTAGGCAAAGATACAAATTTCAGGCAAAGTTTGCAAATTTAAGTCCACCTGAGGGGAGGAGGGTACAAAACTTTAAGGAAAACACTTTAATTTTAAGAAGCAAGCGCCTCAAACAACGCCCCAAATTTCTCAAAGGTAAAAAAAAACGTAAGTTAATCTATTGTACACATTGATTTTTTTTCTGTAAATTTTAATCAAGTTTTGCGCTGTATGAATAAAACTTTAAAGCATCTTTATGAAAAAAAAAACCAAAGTACTGATCCATTTTCATGAACATTAAAAATCTTTTTATTTTATTTCAGAAGTTGTTCCAAAAAAGAATGTATTAAAAAGGTTGTCATGTGCTAAGAATGGAAACAAATATGTAAAGTTAAAAACTGTCAACTTTTTATAATCTGGGTTTAAATCTAATACAGAATATGCAATAACTTATGAAGTATTCTTTTAAGCTATCTACTTGAGAGTTATCTCAGGTATGTTGTAAATCTCATTTCAAAAATGATTCTTCTGCACCTTAAAAAAGTTCAAATATTCCCTTTTGTTGTTTTAGCTTTTTTTCTTCTTTTTTCCAAATGCTTCTTGTGTTTTAACTTCTTCAGTCCTTATCATGCTATGTTTTTTTTACCTCTCTCAACCTTAAGGTAACCAGGAGTATCCACTCCTCTTAAAAGACTAAGAAGGTACACGCCTTTCTTACTTCGCTACAAGATCTGTCTTTCAGAAAAATGGGTGATATTGAAAAAAGAAACAGCAAAAAGTGGATGCTATCACAAACCATCATCTCTTGGCGGGCTTGTGCTGCAGTGATCTGATTATGTTTGAACCGCTCTTGCTGCAACAACTGGTCATACATGGCCTGTTTCTCATCTTCTGTGACATTCACATCAACAACAGTCTTCTCCCTTGTCAGTGACGGCATTGAGACCTGTGGAAAAGAGTTATCACAAATTATTAGAGTGAGCAGGTGACTTTATTTTGCACATATTTTTTATATTCTTTTTGCACAGATATTGAATTACTTGCATGAGAGAGAAAAGGGCAATATTTTCAGAATTATTTCCTGCAATTGTGTGGAAGTTAGCGAAACTAGCTATGATGCGCTGAGCAAGTGTTGTTGAATAGTCTTTGCAGTAACGTTTGTTGATAAATTGCTCACAGTCTGTAATTTGCACTGAACCAGGGAGTTCAGACTAAAAAGTTTTCCCGAGCGTTGTGCATGGAATGGGAGTGTGAATTGCTCTATCCTCAGAGTACGCCAATGGTTTTGCAAGGTTATGTTTCCTTTATTATGTTTGCAGTTCGGGAGTAATTTGGCAAAGCACTGTGGTGAGCAGCTAACTTCACATCTTACTCTTTGGTATATAATGTCATATCTGATGGACCTTCATGTTCATGTTTGTAATTAAAAGATCTTGGAATGTATGATGCGGTGTGGTGAGACAGATTGCCTCAAACTATCACTCTCTCTTTAATCATCACATATTTTGGTTTTATTTCACTGTGATGTACAGTTCTTTTTATGTCATGTGGAGGACAAAAACAAGTCTCTAGTTGTAGACATCAAAGTACATCAGTAAGGTTGAATGGCGTTTATTGACACTAAGCAGCACGAAGACTAGCAATGTAGAGATGCTGTTTGGTTTTTTCTGGCTCTTGTTGGCCAGTCTTGGTGCTGCTTACTGTTGACAAATGCCATTCAACATCACCTGTGTGCTTAGACACCTAGGACTAGAAAAATGTTATTGTCGCCATTTTAAGTATG
>BMAT01009342.1:114748-132917 GCA_019649035.1 Elysia marginata | reverse complement strand
GTAGTAGTAGTAGTAGTAGTAGCAGTAGCAGTAGCAGTAGAACTATGCACATAAGATGTTAGTAGTGGTTGTTGTACAAAGATAGCAGTAACAGTAGCAGTAGTAGATAGAGTAGTAACAGTTGCTGTGCAGTAGTAAGAATAAATGTAGTCGGTGGCCGTGGTGATAGTGACACTAGATCATGCATAACAGTAATAAAAGTAGTCTCTTTCTGTCAACCTGTCAACCTGCCTGACAATATTTTCCTTGACAAATTTCCGGAACTGCATTACTTTCTTACCTCTCTGTATCAACTCTTCTTTCTCCAATTGATACTCGTCAGCCAAAAACAACTCCATTGAATCTTTTGATTCCTCCCCAGTAGAAATTGCACTTTTACTCTTCATCATGTCAGCAAGCTCTGAGGCCATAGAAACATTGAAGCAGGTGGCAGAGAGCGCAAGGCACATGCCTGCTTCAGAAGCCAGTTTTTGTTGGTCCAATGATTTCTTCAACTCTTCCACAGACTAGTTGCAGTCATTTGGTGTGAAAGAACAAAAATGTCTATGCTTTAGAGAAAATAATGGCAAGGTTGTCTTTTCTTTTCTAAATAATGAGAGTCATTAAAAATTTCACACATAAATATAAATAAGTAAAAGTCATTATAGATGCAAAAGACAGACAAACTATATAACTATAAAAGGTTTTTAAAAAATCAAATTTGCAGTAGTTATTTCTTGAGAGAAGAGGGCTCTCTTAATTTTAATCTAGTTTTTTTTATCATTATTCTGTCAATTACTACACCCGCATCTTTTTTAACCATAGTTGTACAAACTATTATAAAATGAACTCTAGTTTATGGTATGCTTACCTCTTCTTTCATACGTTCTTGTGTACTTGCCAAAAGTCTTTGTTGCCTTTCTTGAAGAACCAGCATTGAACAGATGGAAAGTTCTTCTTTAATCTCATCAATAGTTGCATTAGGTTGCAGGCTGGTCAGACGTCTGTTTTCCACTGAGGAAAGTTGAAGTTAAAACAACTATCATGATATAATAATACTGTTTACTCTGAATTTTAGAGATCTTGAACTTTAAATAAACAATCCCCTTTTGAAATTCCATGCAGTGAGAGAGGTGGAAAGACAGATAAAAAAAACAGAGATTGAAAATTATACTGTCACATGCCAATGTATGTAAATTGTAGAGCAGTGCAAACAAAATAGAAAGAGAAACTACAAAATATAATTTGAATTTTCGATAAGCGCGTAGCTACTCTAAGGCTGCAAAGGCTAAGCCCCCCCTCTTTCCCTGCCACCCCTCCCCCCTACCCAACAGTCACTGTCACCCATCAAGATAGAGCTTCTTTTTGTTTATCCTCCACGATAGCCCATTCATCCGGAATTGTTTACATTTTAACACAAGACTGTGGCAACCAATCGGATTAAAGTGTGCTCAGGTGTAGTATTCTTCCCAACCAATCGCAATTACGTAGTATTCAGCAGCCAATCAGTGTGCTAGGAGGCTAGCCCTCGCTGTTTTGGGGTTTCCCACGATGCGATTGTTATATTAAACAATATGGGAAGGGCAAGCGCATGACGTAATTTGACTGCTGCAGCAGTATGATTTCAAGGCTAGCCTCTTAGCACACTAATTGGCTGCAGCAGGGTTGCAGCAGGCCTAACTTGTGGTCTCTCTTTAGATTTGGCCTAGGGGGAGTTTATCTAGAATCAACAACAGCTTTCGGCTATGCGATATGTGAAGTTTGTACTTCGGAAAAGGGTTTTTTTTTGCGACTTGAAGTAATGGTGTAGGGAACGCCAGTGTAGATCTAGTTCTAGATTATTTTATTTATCGCGATTGATTGTCTGCTGAGCCTCCCCAATCAAACTGCTCAGCCGACGCCCTTGATTTTCGATTGATTAAACACAACTTGTTTTCTACTAGATCATCTCAGATATTTTTGTCATTTCAGATAGTTTTGGTTGCATAATGGACTGATGGAAAACTCAAACATCCAAATCTCAAATTATTCAATTCCATACTCCATCAGTGCAATTTATGTGAACAGTGTAAAAATGTAATCAGTTCAAACAAGGGTTGGCTGTGTTCAAGCTGTAGCCTATATAGCCTGGCTCTTGCTGTGAAGTTATTAAAGTAGAGCTGCAGTGCTCTGGTACTTTTACCTTAACTGTAATGACATACTGACAACACAACATCGCAGCCTGATCTTCAGGCAAGGCCTCCTTAACTACTACTGTGATTTTTACTCTGGGTATTCAAGTTTTGTTGATTCCATGGCAATGACCTGAATTAGCTGAGTACAATCTAGCACAACTAAATCTTTGAAAAATATGCACCAAATTTCCAACTAAGCTTTCACTTTTGCGATTCCAAGATCTATGATTTAGACACAATATCATCACACTTGTTTTGCATTATCAGCTACCTTCTTACATAGTATAAATTTCAGCGAATAATTTTTACATACGACTGTCGACACACATTTAATCCAGAGTGATTGTTTTAAGATGGGACTGCACACAGGCCTAGTGGTAAAGATATTTGTTGTTGTAGTGGAAACAGTAGAAGTAGTTGTAGAAGGAAAAGTAGTAGCAGCAGCAATTGCAGAGGCAGAAGTAAAAGGAAGAGGAGTAACATCTATTTGCCCAGCTACTGTACTCACATTCTAGTTTAATTGATAAGGCTTCTTTCAAAATAGATGCCTGTTCATCACGTCTCTTGTCAACATCTTTTTTAAACTTTGATTTGTCCTTGTTTGGAAGTTTCGCCAGTTTAAGATGATTCTGGACACTCTTAGCAGTTTTGGCCTCCCAAGCCTCATGTTCTTTCTGTATTCTGTGCAATTTCTGCTGGAGATCCTGGAGAAAGCAAATGTGGATAATACTCTTTCAACATGTCTGGCCAAGAAATTGGTAGCAGGTTAAAAAAGACTGTAAAAAGAGATCAGATAAAGTTGAATGGAACGGCGTTATACACAATATGTAGCGCACTGCATAACATAATGTTACACAATGAGAGGTTTTTTTTTAATATTAAGCAAAGAAAAACAAAATAAATTGTCCAGCAAGGTGTGGAGCCACAGCAAAATGTCAGCAAAGAGTTGAGAAGTTTCAAAATAGAAAGTCAGACAGGTGAGCTGTACTGAAAAATCATAATATAAATTTCATGAAAGTAGGAGATTAAAATTCCAGGCAAGAGAAAGGATAATCAAAAGTACTCAAAGCAATAAAGGAAATCAAACAAAGGGATGGGTGATGAAAAGAATAAGTTTTGTTGTTTTGGACTGAAATGTTTATCATTACATTGTTAAAGTATGACATTTTAAGCCAAACTAGACGCAAAGCTATAGGTATAATGTTATGGTTAAAAAAAAAATGACTAAGATTGGTATGGCTGATTGGTTTCTAAGGACAAAAGTCACGAGTTTTGACAACAGAGTTATTGTTTTCATTTTAGGCAACTTGGCTATGCTTTAAAAGCACTTTTTGAAAAAAAAAGGACATGAGTATAAAAAAAAAATCTGTACCTTGATTCATAGAAAGGTGAAGCTGTATTCCAAAAGTCTGTCATAGCTAGATTTTTAAACTAGGCAATTCATTTTTATATGACATTTTCTACTTAGACTAGTTAAGCCAGAGAGCTGCTTGGAGTTTTTGAAGCAATCTGACATTTCAATTGTGTGGAAAGAAATCACCTGTCATTTTTAATCAAAGTTGAAAGATTTCTGTTAACTATGAAAATTTGATTTTTAAAATCCTGACAAGTCATTTATTTTAATGAAAAACGTTATTTTGGCATGAAACTGTCATAATTTGGCGTCAATTTTAGCTTTAAGTTGAAATTTACAAAATTTAACATGTTTTTTTTTAAAGATCACCTCGTATCTGTTAATTAGTAAAAAAAAAACTAGCAGATGAATTATTTTCTTCATGAAGGATTCATCTGTCAAAAAGAAAACTTCCTTTTCACTGCATGTTTAATGACTAAGAAAAGAATGAAAATTAAACTTTAGAAATTTTTATTTAGCCTCTAATATTTTTTATGTTCCTGATCAAGGACTTCAACCCACCCAAAGACCTGATTCTTTTTTTTTTTCATGCTTCATGGGGAAAAAAATCACATTTTATCGCAACACAGCTGCAGTCATTGTCCAACTATAGTTTACGACCAGGTGCTTTGATGGTCCCTACTATGTTACAATAGAATAAATGAAGGTGAATGTTAAAGTTCAACCATGAATGTTACATTTTCAAGTCTGGTTCCCTGTACTTACATTATTGGACAAAGAGGCCATCTCCTTTGCTTTTCTGGACAAATCTACACTTGAGATAAGATCAACAAGCATAGATCTTTCCTCACTTTGAATCCTCTCTAAACTTGAAATCAAGTCATTCTGCAGCATAGCTGATTCTTCATATATAAAAAAATTCAAATAAAATATCAATGATATTATGTTTTTATGTTTTTATCAAAACAAATTTTAAATAAATAATTTCATAGCTGTATTCTTCCATCTTCCTCATACTACTATATACCTTTTTGTTGCAACATTTTAAATATGTTACATTGATTATTTCATTCCAGAATGTGGGCATTATAATTACGTCCAAAATCATTCAGATTTATGTTAACCAAGACCAACATGCTGTTGATTGTTTCATAGAGACCCTATAGAGTCCTTAAAAAAACTTTAACAAGATACAAGAGTTTTAGTTAATTCCTTTTGGGTAAATTCTTTTTCATTCTTATCTTCAAAACAATACAGTCTCAAAAAGAGTATTATATAAGTTCAATATTATTAAATATATATATTGAAATGCTAATCATATACAGCTAAAAAAAAAACTCAATGGATGCCCTCTTGATTTCTTTTTAAGCTACCTCTTTCATGACTAAAACTAAAAGTATCCCCAACATAGGAAACATAAAAACCTTCATTATAAAGAAGTTAAGATCATAATAGATCTTGAAAAACAGCAAATGGCTATTAATTTCAGAATATTAATTTAATGCTTGAGCATTTGTTCTGCTTTTGGATCAAGGATTCAACCAGCCAACCAAATTTTTTAATATGGACACCAAATTATGCTCTGAGGTAAATAATATGCACCTTTTGACTCATGATGACAAGTTTGATCAAAATTACTATTAGAGACCCTTCTCAACTTAGCACACAGCAGTGACTTTCAATGGGATAATTGTCATAAATCCCAAGAATTTTCATGCATTGATCTTAGCTTTTGCTCCTCTCATGGCAAATGATATAAAGTTTCAGGCAAAAATGTAGCCTTTAAGAATTTGTTAATGTTAACAATATTTCTTGAAAGTTAAGTTTCATTTTTGTCATAGAGCATTGCATCGGTGTAAGTTTCTAAAATGGCTGACTTGATTTAGCTCAAATTTTGAGTTAGATAGCCGTTGAGTTGCTAACATCCATCTCTGTGGTTCTCTGTCTTACTATGTTTAACCCATTTTCTGTGTTAGCTGGTTAGAATCCTAAACACATGTTGGTACAGATTTCTAAACGGCAACATCTATATAGCCAAACCACTGACTTAGACGTTAAAAAACCACAAAAACATATGGTCAAAATTTTATCACGCTAGATTGCTCAACGGCTATCTCGACAGAGATAAAGGATCAATTTAGCTGTGTACAAATCTACAGCCATAGATGTTAAGGTTCTTAACTGCCAAACTAAGGTTAGGGTCAAGCGGAGTTAGATGAATAAACTACCATCTAACTCAGTGTTTAGGCTATAAAATGTTAGATGCTTAGAAATCACACCAATAGAAGTTGATTAGATGCGATTTCCTAAACGTCTAACTTAAAATGATTTGACTGAACTGAGTTGCGAACTAGAAATCTACAGGGACAGTTAGCCATGCTGTGTGATCTAAATCAAGGTAAAATCTAGATTCTTAGTTGGGTTTATTTAGCTTCACAAAACACTGATGTTCAACTTTGTAAAATCAGGAAACGTATTTTTCTTCTTTATTTTCTCTAAAAAAAAAAAAAGAGAGAAAATTTTGAGGCCTTGAAACATCAATTTTTGTTGGCAATAGCGAAGTTTGAATTCAGGTTATCCAAATTTACTTTAAAAAAAAACAATTGGTTTAACTCTAATTAGTCATCGCTGCATAAAGCTTCATAAATTAATTCCCATGTGCCAAGGAAGTTTTGGGTGCTGGATGCTTCTTACATGAAGAATTTTCATCAAATTACTGCATTAATTAATCCAGTGTTTGTTTCTATTTAACCTGAGCTGCAGTTTCCATGCAGCAAAGTTTTTTTCTTTTAATTTTCATTATTCATAACGATTATGCTCATTTTCAAGCTATTGTCAAAAAGGCCTAGAATTTCTTGGTTAAAATGTTAAGAGGATAGTATATGGGTGGGGAAGAGAGATCTCATATACGTCTGTCATGCAATATGTAGAGGAAAATTAAGTCTATGTTTTAGATTTTAATTTTTTAGTTCCATGCTCTCATAAAAAGCTAACACACAACCTGGAAAATTATTGTGGCTAGAAAAAGATTTTCATTGTTTGAAAAAACAAATTAACGTTAATTTAACCAATAAAATAAACTTTGAGATAGTCCTTCTTTGTTTTTTTCTTCTTCTTCATCTCCTTCTTCTCAGCATTTTTGAAAGCTAGTAATAAACTTTTAAGCACCTTTGACTATTTGAGATTCTTACCATCAGTCACGTCTAAAGGTCCATCAGCTTCCTCAGTGTTATCTGATTCTCCTGATTTTGGCTTTCCTAATTTTTCTGCTTTTCTTTGTTTCAATGCTTCAAGTCTTTGACATGCTAACTCCCGCTGTCGCTCCTTCTCAGACATGAGGCTGATGATTAAAATGGGTCAAATGATAGTCTCATATTTTATTTTTTTTTTATAAATTAAGAATAGTATCCATTTACAAAACAAAAAAGGAAAATTACTGGATTTCTGAATAATGTTTCTGTTTATTAAGAGCTGACTTTAATGGAACTGATTTCATCAAGATTACACTGCAGGCCTCGGCAATTATGGTTACTCAACATAAAGTTAGAGATGGTTTAGCAGATGCTTGTATCTTTTTCCCATGGATGTTGCTTATTAACCGCTGGTGATATATATTAAAAAATTAATTTAAATAATACACTAAAATTATAAAACATTTTTGACAAATCAGTTTCCTGCTTAATGGTTGCTCTAGGGTAATTCTTTAGAAGGCAATGAAAACTATACAAAATCTCATGTCCACAAAACATGTTCATAGATATAAATATCAGACTTAAAAACAAGACAGATCAATAAACGAAACACATAGTTTTTGTTTGCATTATGGTGATGGTATATATTATGAAAACAATCAATTCAATGCCATTTGATGAATTAGTTTAACATAAATTGAAACCTACTTTAATTTCTTTCTTTTTCTTTTTTCAAACACAAAATTTCTCACAACTTTTTTCAAAATTTTACACTTTCAATGGCTGATAGTTGTAGAAGCCTGTTGAAAACTTTAGTCAAAATATGTGTGGAGTTAGTCAAAATATGTGTGGAGTCAGTAGAAACACATATAACTATAGAGAGATAAGTCGTTTGACTAAAAACCATTTTCTTCTGACTTTTATGTCCTAGCTTAAAAATAACTGTCACAAAACGACTAACCTCTGGGCATGGGCTTTCAGATTTTGCTCCCCAAGAGCAAAAACCATAGCTGCTGAGTCCAATCTTTCCTCTTTTTTGAGCATCCTCTCTTCTCTCTACAAGATTTGTGAAACAAATGCATATGGTAAAGACACATTCTAATTTTCACTTCCTTCTTTCTACAAATTCAATTATGCATAATAAGGCGCTGTAACAATTTACACCTCTTAAAATTTTTAATCAAATTAAAACTCTTACTATTCAAAAGAAGAATTTACAGTCAGAAAGTTATTGATAACATAGTTCTGCATACCACATGTTCTCAGTAATTATTATTTGATGGTCTCGGCTTCGATCGGAGTTTCTCATGATAAGAATAATGATAATAAAAATATTATTATTGATAATCATAGGAAAGATAAAGATAATAATATTGCAAATTAAGTTCACAGATTTCTTTTCCTTCCTTTTGCGAAAATGCTGAACCATAATTGTGCTGAGTGAGCTACTTGAAAAATGAATTAAATTGTGTGGCTATGCCAAGCCTATTAAGTCTAAAAACTGCTTAACCTTGATTATAACAAATTAAAAGCCACAACCATTGATTTTGCCATAACCATGGTTTACATTTGTTATTAAGACTCATCTTTGGGCTTAAACTTATTGGACATTGCTGTAATCTTACACAAAATCTGCTTTTTGGCAGGTTTTCACAAAAAAAGTTGATGTAAATTTCTCTTTTTTGGTCCGTTGAAAATTATGTTCTCAGTGTACATGTTGTATATCAAATTAAACTTTGTTTCTTGTATAATACACTGAAGTATAAGTTATCTCTACATTTACTGTAAGATATTAAGCCTAAAACTTTGCTCTACATGATACATTAATAAAACAATCTTCCAAATTTCTGTTGAATTCAACAGCTAACAATGTCTGTTGTCATCATTACAAATATTATTTTGTAAAATGATTAAAGCATTCATGGCTATATAGCTTATTTTTTTAATATTATATGATAATTGTTATGTACAAATTCAATTTAGAAAAGTAAAGTCAAATAATATTTGCAGCAAAAATGTACATTATAAGTTTATAAAAAATATGTGGCAAGTTACCTCCTGTTTAACGTTTTCGTTAGTGATTTAATATACCCATTGTAGACTAACAGCTTTTAAATTCATCTGATCGATATCAGTGGACTATTTTCGTATTAAAACAGTCTGACGATGAAAAAAATAGACTCAGCACCACTGTAAACAAGCATCAGTTGTTGCAATCAGTATTTTTTTGGATGGATATCGGGTCGGACCAATCCTTCGCAACCATGTTTTTCGTTTATTGACAGATTGATATCAAGGATATTTTCTTTGACTGCATGTGAAATATCATTTTAGTAATAGCAGTTAGGTCA
Organism: Elysia marginata; assembly: GCA_019649035.1. Classification (NCBI taxonomy): domain Eukaryota; kingdom Metazoa; phylum Mollusca; class Gastropoda; family Plakobranchidae; genus Elysia; species Elysia marginata. The sequence continues at coordinate 123,868 of BMAT01009342.1, read as the reverse complement.
TAGGAGTCTAGATAAGGCCTTATTGTGACGCGAAACAAAGTTTAAAGTGCAAATCCATTCATAAACCTGTTAAAATTGATAAACTTGGCTGGTGGCTAGACCTAGATTTTGTTGACTGACATCAAATCGGAATACGGGCAATTTTTGAGACTTCATTATACACTTCTAAAAAACAAATATCAGCAATTTTTGTTAATTTGCTTTCTTAAAAAAACTTCTGATTAGGAAAACTACCAAGTTTGATTATTGATGATGTAAACATCAAGCCTAGGGTTTTCTCCTAGGCCTATTAGGAAATCGGGAGATCATTTCAGTCGCAAGTGTCATGATTACAACAACAAAACTGTTTCAAATTCATATTTATTTAACAAATTCACACTAATGCCTGCTTGTATAGATACCTTATTCACACTTTAAGTGATACAAACAAAAATGGAAATAAAACAGGTGTAAACTAATAAGAAATGAACACACAAAGTTTTCAACTGCCCCAGACCCCCAAGTTTGTGAAACCTGCTTTCTGTTAAATAAGGCATTTTAGTTGCATTTTTTGTTGCCTTTTGTTTTGTTCATTTTTTTTAGTTTTTTTTTTTTTTTCCGGGGGTGGGGCCTCCAAATATGGCATTTTTTGTAGATGCCAGATAAAAGTATTGTATACAAATTTTATAGATATCATCTAACCTTAATCCTCGCCAGTTCATGTTGTCTCTTTTTCTCGCTTGCAGCGTGGTCAGGCTGGTTTCTTAACGCAGATAAAAGTGCTTCCTTCTCTGCCTCAAAGCCTTTATCAAGGAGGTTGAAAATGTTCTGGAAAAGTTTTGAAAGGCAATATATTCATATAAATATGTTGACCTCAGAACTACAAAACTGTCACAATCAACATCAAATACTCATTTACTAAGATCGAAACCTTTTAGTATCAAAATACGAGTTATATTCCTCAAATACAATTTGAACATCCCAAGACAGAAACTGAGTGTAGAATTAACTTTTTGAACTATTCACCCTAGTTGTACTGGCATCACTAGTACAGATTTAAATTCTGAGTAAATGGTTTCACACTGGGCATCAATCCTCAACCCATGCTATGACAACAGAAAAATGAAAAAAGGACAGATTTAGCTTTTAAGTAATTGTTCAGAAAATATTAAGATGGACAAAACTATCACCAGCAAGAAACATTTTTTGGAATTGTTTCATGTGACCAATGACATCCCCAAGTCGAGTTAGACATTTTGTCTAAAAAATTATTCTTATCACAAAGACTAAAACTTGGAGGCATTTTTTTCATTGAATGGCCTTTTTCCCTTCCAATCCACCACAAAAGGTAACTTAAAATACATTCTTGAACATCAATATTTTTGTTAACCTTTCTGCTTGCATTCTCTTCCAAAAAGTTTTTGGTTAGTAAAACATTTCTTAGATGTTATCCTAGTTTTGTTTTGATTATCAATATAAGTCTTTTTAAGCTCTAAATTTGCCCCAAACCATGAAAATAGGTTACAGTATATATTAGTTTATAGATGAGGTCATTGAATTCCCAGATTCTGATCACATACACAATCACCATCTGCAATCAGGTATTTTCCCCTCCCTTCCAATCGCAGGCAGTTATGTAGTGCTATATGTGATTTCTAACACTTCAATTACCCCAAAACTAATGAGCGTAAATTACAGAGACATTTTTAATCATGAAAGCCAAAACATGAGCTCATTTTTTCTAAACTGAAAAAAAAGGAAATTAGGCTCCATTACTATATTGATCTGTTACATTGAAAAATGGTTTACAAAAATACTTATTCTAAAAAATCTTTAAAACAGCTTTCCCCTTGCTCAATTTTAACAGACAAGAGCTTTCAGACACTGATATAGGAAATCTGCCGTTAAATAGAATTACATGTATACCAATGAAAATTTGCATCCCTAATTAAAAGTTTTATGAGTGTTTTTTCCACAACTGACTGGTTTAGAATTTTGTATTTTGGCATCAAATTCTGTGTTTCAAAATTTCTAAATGTTAATATAATTAAATATTTCTATCCTTGTTGTACACAAAAAAACTGAATACAGTAGAACCCCTTTAAACCAAAATTTTGGGGTCCTTTTAATCCATTTCGGTTTAAAGTCATTTTGGTTTAAGATAAGTTCGTCTTTTAACATAAATTTTGAAGGGCAATAATAGAGCCCCAAAACTTTTGGGCATCTTTGCGGAATGCATGGTTAGCATGAACTGAAAAGCACTAGTACTAAAACTGAGACTAATTTATACAAATGAGTATAGCAAGGCAAAATCTCAATCACATGTGTCAATGTGCTGACCGACAGTGACAGTGTGTTATAGGCATGCGCAGGGTTTGTCTCGATTTAGATAGAGAGATTACAAAGCTCGATAAATTTGATTGGCCTAGTTCAACTCCTCTTTACATCTCTATAGTCTTTGTTTGTACAGTTACACACTCTACATGTGGGGCCCATCACTGCTTCAATAAGAAAAGTTCCAGTCTTGATGACCGACCCGCTTTGCATCACTGTCACTGTCAGTTCCAGCATCACAGACAAAGCGAGCCCACAAACACACACATGTATACACACCCCCCAAGCACAAACGAGACTAGGCCTCAACCTTAACTCGCCCCCTCCCCCTCGGACTCCTTTCTCCCCCATCTCCTTTTCACTGATGGTGCTCGCCAAGGGCTGTAGATCTAGATCTAGCTTTAAATTAAACGTCTGGCAAGGGCTTGAAAGTGATGGGAAAACAAAAAAAGAGAGATAGAGGGAGTGGACGCTTCTGATTGTTTTGGCTTAATGTCAGTGCCGCTTAGAAACATTTCAGTTTATCGCATGAATGACTAAAAAGACAAAAAAGAGACTTGTAAAATCTCTTGATTTTTTTGCGGTTCATCCTATTTTTCGGTTTACTGTCTTTTGGTTTAAAGGGATTCTACTGTAATGATTAAGAAAATAATATCTCCTGTGACCATAATAAAAGCAATGTAGCAATGAAGCTTGGGATTACCATGAAGTACAAGTTGAAAAGATTAAATATAAATCTAGCAAAGATTATTTTAAAAACTTCAAAAAATGTTTTTAGACAGAGTTGAATCAACTCTCACAAAGAATGATGAACCGCGATTTTTAAAATTTAGATTTCAAAGAGCAAAAAAAAAGGTTACAAGATAAACCTATCAAATAAAGGAGTGAGTGTCAGCACAGCTGGCCTCATAAATATCCTATCAATATACTATCAGTTTTTTGTAAGTGAATTAATTTAGTTTACTCTGCCTCATAAACAGAATTAAGCCGTCTACAACTTGGGATATAAAATACATAGTAATAAACGCTAAGGTGATCAGACAACATAAAACTATCTCAGATTTTTTAAAAATTGTTAGCCCTGCATTTTCATAGAAAACAAAACAAAGCTTTTTCAATTCATAAAAAATTACCTAATCAGAGTAGCAAAATATGCAATAGGGTTGTAATGTATTATCATAAAAATTTAATGCTTTTTTGCAATTCTACAAAAACTAATAAAACATCATACTCTTATGGCATTCCCAATCATTATTAAAAAATATGCAATGACTTACAGCTGCCTGAATTTTCTTGCTTTCCTCTTCTACTAATTTATCCAGCTCCTCCTCAACTATCATCTGTCCCTGTGCTTCTTTCTCTTCCTTCAGTCTTTTCCTCAATGCGATTTTTTCCATGACTTTACGCTTCTGATCCTCTGCTGTTTCTCCAAGAATTTGAGAAAGCCCTTTAAAAGAAAGACCAACCATGAATAAGTGTTGTAGGTGAAAAACAATATCTTTGACTTCCTTGACTTCAGGTTTTCTCATGTGAAATATCTGGCTGGGTGGTTTTGAAAATTCTCCTACCTTCTTGCAAAGCCTACTCTTTTGAAGTCCATCTTAGGGCTATAAGTCTTTCAGGCACTTTAGGTTGAGTCCACTGATCTATCTTTACAAACATAGATTCTGCAGTGGTACAAAGAGCAGATTTAAGGCCACAGTTTGTAGAGGGAAACAGGCATTAAACTAAAAAAACACAGTTTGCCTTGCGGTAGATCCATAGAAGTTCAATAGTTTGATAACATTTCATAAATATACTAAATGCATGTTAAAAAATGATCCAAACATGTAGAAGTGACCAATGTATTCCACGTATTAATATAAAATACATTATTATATAACATTCCAAAAATACTAAGAAATACAAATGTGGTAAAGAAAGATAACCTTTCTATCTATGATTATCTGTTGAAAGCACAGAAAAAGGGAGTGATTCATGAGTAAAAATTATCAAACTGCAGTTGCTTTTTTTTATGAACAATAATATTTTTATAAAAGATATTATCTTTTGTTTCATCACCATCTTCATCTAGCTGACTAAAATAAGTAAAAGTAAATCTTCTGGCTTCCTAAAACTGCAATAATTTTCTAGAGTTAGGAAAACCAAACCATATGTACCTCAAGTTTTAAAGAAAAATTGTATCATTTTAGGAACAGCACCTGAAGCTATAGTCAATAGTTTGTGGTTTGCTCATCTTGAGAGATTTTTGGTCATAGTTTGTGGTTTTCTGATTTTAAGAGATTATTGGTCATAGTTTGTGGTTTTTTCATGTGAAGAAATTTTTGGTCATAGTTTGTGGTTTTCTCATCTGAAGAGATTTTTGGTCATAATTTGTAGTTTTCTGATCTTAAGAGGTTATTGGTCATAGTTTGTGGTTTTCTCATCTTAAGAGATTATTAATACACTAGAAGTTATTTTTTTGAGTAAATAAAAATATGAATTAGATCTATTTTCCCTTATCAAAGTTCAACTGTCAAAACTCAAAGTCCCATTGAAGAAGACAATTTATTTGGCACTTTGTAATCGCGCTTTAACACATATAATTTCCTTTATTAAAATTTATCTTTTTATCTTTTCTTGGTTTTAGGTACCATTTGATTAAAATCATATAAAAGGAAAAAGAAAAGAAATGATGGGCCCTTGCTCATGTTTAACTACTGAAAAAAAAATAATTTTATTTGTGGTAGGCCTAGATAATTACACCGCAAAACGAATTTTATGAAAAAGTGAAAGCAACAATCTAAAACATTTAAAAAAGATACTCTAACTACTTTAGGGCTTTTTTTTAAGTGTATGTTCTTTCCACCATGTAAAACTTTCATGAGTTTAAAGACAGACATTTGCTTCATGCAAATGCATCACTACTTACTGTCAGAATCTTCAGCAAAGTTCCCAAGCAGCCCAGCAAGCTCGTCCATTTTTCCCTCTCTTCGCAGTCTGCGCTCTCTCATTTTTAGTTCCAACAACTTCTTCTGTCTCTCTAGATCAGATAAGCGCGACCAGTCAGCCTCACCCATCTCTCTTATCAAAGCCTGGCTCCGAAGAGAAGCAGAGTTGTGTGGGGGGAAGGGGGGGAGAAGAAAAATGGTAAACAAAATGTAAGTAATTATAACCATTTAGTAAAGTTTTTTTTCTAAAATTAGTATACTTTTCAACAGCTTTTTCATATATGTATTATAGTATTTTATATAAACTGAAGCTGATGTAAACTGTTATGATATTTTTTATATAGACTTATCTAAGCTACTTATATTGAACAGTCATAATGAAAAAGGTTTTATGTATATTTGTCTGTATATTTTTTATGATGGTGTTATATGAATTTCCCATGCTGAAATCAATAAAATTTATCATATCTGGTTTTATCTTATTGTACATAGAAAGCCACATTTTTCTCAGCTCTGAAGCCTAGTTTGAGATGTGTTCTTATTTCTGAAGTGGTAAGTTCCTGTCATAAATTATCTGTTGTAAGCCTTAAGAGTTAGCCTTCATGCATGATTTTTATTGTCTTTACAAAATGTTGCTCTTAAAACTTGTTTACAAAGAGCTAGAACTTTTTATATGCCCACTTGCATAGGCTCTTGCATGTTTTAGCATTTAAGCGAATTTACTCTTTGCAGTTTTCTGCATAAATGGTGCAATCTATTTTTATTTACTTGATTTAAATCAATGTGTCTTATCATAAGTATTTTTAATTATGTAAAGCACAGTTAAGCAGATGCTATATAAAATCATTCTTATTGTTCTTATTACTGTAGTGCATATTCTTGTATTTTGTTGTAGCTATTATCATTAGTTAATAGATCCATGACAATTTTATATTTCTCTTAAGAATTTTTTTCTTAAATTATTGCAATTCTCAGATTGTGCTCCATCAATATTTTGATAGTAATCAGTGTGTTAAGTCTGAGAATGTTCCCCGGTTGAAATCGTAGTCTGAGGAAACCATAGCTAGTTTTCTTTTTTTTTAAATGCCAAATTTAGTAGAGCAAGATGCCTACATTTTTGTAGTAATATAAAGTCTTTTTAAGACTAAAGAAGGAAATACATTACAAAGAAACATCACAAATAATTCTTTTATACTTGGCTTTTGCCAAGCCTAACTGTTAGGTTTTGATTGAAAGCTTAAATTGAATTTTTTTCATTCATCATGTAGACCAAGTAGAATCATTCTCTCTCATATCTGATAACCTTATTCCTTTCCACCTCGTCTAAGCTTATTGATTTAGCAACAGTTTTACAATGAAGCAACAACAGTGTCACCATTAAGACAAACTTAAAAGTAAAAAGCAAATTTTTGTGTTCATTTCTAAAGTAGCTTTTAAGTTATTTCATGTGAGCAGAAATTCAAAGACTTTCCTTCTTTCTGTTAGAGTGTCAAAATTTGTCATCACATGACAAATTATCTGCAATTGGAACAATACCAAGAGGATTGCGTTGCTTTATAGTAAGCAAAAATGTAATTTGGTGATTACGTAAATGAGGCAATCTTTTTTTTTCTTTAGTTTTCAACAAGAACAAAAGAATCATACTATTTCCCAAAGTCAATCTGTTATCATATTCAACTCATTGGTTCACCTCTATAAGAAGTTTATCTTTCATTGCATCAAACTTTTTCTCCAGAGCTTTTATCACTGTCTTCTCTTCCTCCTCCATTTCATCCTGGTCACCCTTGCCTGGATCAACATCATCCTCCTCCTCGTCTTGTATGTCAAGAAGGACAGAGGCCAAATTTTCATAATTTGGGTTATTTAGTTTCTGCTGCTGATTCTGGGCTATTTTTTCCGCTAGATGGTCATTCTTAATAAAAAAAAAAAAGAATTTAAAATACTTTAAATATAACAACAAAATGTTTTGCACATACATTCTAGACTTAACATTATAAATTTCACAAAAACAAAAATGTATTTTCAATTGAGCATTAAATTCAAATGATCAGTATGATTACAAAACAGGGATAAAACAAGTAATCTGTATCATTATAGCTTGCATTGAAAAGATATTCAGATTGTTCATGTTTAAATTGATTTGACTCTGTAATGTTTAAATTAACACTAAAAAGTCAAATGGAGCTGTCTGTAACATCATAAGGCATACCCATTGACTTGACTTTTACTTTCACAAAATGTTAGGGTATAAGCTGCCTAGGCTTTAATATGGTCATAGTGTGATTATATGGCTGCTTAAAACCAAGTTATAAAAAAAATGATTTTATACTTTTGAGAAGTGGGGCCAAAAAAGACCTTTGCACACATAATAAGTTGAAACTAGTTTTGTTTGCATGACTTTGGTTGAAAGTTCCAACCAAGTTTAAGACAGCCTGTAGATCTAAATTATTACGCATAGAAGAAAATTGAAAAATAAAATACTTGTTCATTAATACCTGCGACTGTGAATAAACTATTAATGACTTGATTATGAAAATAATATCTTTCCAAAGAAGAAAATGTTAAAACTAGTTTCTTACAAAAATAAACTTGAGATTTTAAACAATGCTTGGACAAAGATGTGAAAATTTAAGTTTTTCAGCTTTAACTTTGTAAGTACTGGATTCCCCACAATCTGTCAGGTAGCATTATGATTTATGGCTATCAGCCATCAAAGCTAAATGCACACTGTGGAGGCACTCTAAACAGCTGTGGAATAATTTTACATTTGTTTTTGCTTTGCTGAAATTTGGATTTCAATAAGAGCAACTTGTGCCTCATTCGCACTGGTTGCCTCACAATTGAGCTCTACATAATTTCACAAGCCAAATTTTAGGGATTTCTGCAATTGTCTTGAATCTAATTTGGTCATTTTAGCTATATTGATTCAACACATGTCTTGCATCCAGGGTGAATGAGCCGGAAGTTGGAATTCCTTATTTGAGAAAATGCCTCTTAAAAGTCTACTTTTTCTTCTCTTTATCTATACTTCCACAAAAATCAGATAATTTCATAAAATTTTCTCATTTTTAAGCTCAGAATAATGCTTTTTTTCAAAGAAGCCACACTGTAAAATGTTAAGTCTGCAGCATCCAAGGTATTCACCCTTGTACAGCAAACTTGTTGATGTTAAACTGCATGAACCGATGAGAAGTGGCTGTCTCAAATCAATGCCGAGCCAGTGGCTTCTTACCATAAGCTCAATTGCACCTCCCTACTTCAGAGGAAAAGATGCGACACAGAAAATAATCAAAAGAATCAAGGACATGGCAGACAACATACCCCTTAAACAAATATACAAGGAAGCCCAAACAACAAGAAGACTGAGGTCAAGAAACCCCTTCTACCATGCAAAGATTGAAATGTAACAGAGGAATGGAGGAAAGAATGGGAAAGTAACTGTAATGTATTGACTAGTGTGGTAACTAAGGGAAGCAACTTTAACTTATGTTGTATTGAAATGACTTTAATTACAGAGTGACTTCCCTTGTATACATGTCTTTCCCTTCAGTTGCTTAATCCAGCATGGCTGCGTCCATGATAACATCTATGTCATTTTCAAGAATAAACCATTGTGTTGTTAACCAATTGCCTTATTAATTGTCTTAAATACCTTAAGACATAACAGTAACATTCCAGTTGATGGAAGTATAATAACTAATCAACCCAACCTCTTCCTGGCTTCACAACCTTAAAGAGAAAGCACTGGGTGATAACCAACCAACTTTGGACAAGACGTGCAATGACCGTCTATATAATGCACAAGTGGAAACTGAAAGGCTCTCCATTGTGCCAACGATGTAGCAAGGCTCCTGAAACAACAGATCACATTATTTTA
>BMAT01009342.1:36781-53792 GCA_019649035.1 Elysia marginata | reverse complement strand
GGGGGGGGGGGGGATTTTTAACAGGGTGTAGGCTGAATCGTTATGAGAAAAAAAGTAGAATATGCAATTAAACGCTGTACTTTCAAAACTTAGTTCAGTCCATTTCAATAATGAGAAAATGGCTGTCTTTTAAACCCTCAGTCTTTTACCCTCTTAAAATTGAAGAAAAAATCTGGGCACATGGGTTTGTAACTTGAAGTTAATCATGGTAGAACAAGATTTTGACAAAAAGTACATTATTTTATTCTCCAATAGATTCTGGATAAATTTTACTTTTAACTGGACTGAACTCAGATCTAGTTTTGAAAAAATTCTTCAAAAGACAAAAGATAATTTGTCCTTCTTTTTCTAGTGGTGCAATTCAGCTCTGTCTCTAGCAGGGATGGGGTGGAGTTGAAGAGAAAAGACAAGAAGGTAACTATGCAAGGCTTAGCTCTCTATTGATCATTAAGGATAGTTAAGAATTTAAATCAATTAAGTGTATTGGTATCACTTCATTGCAGTTTGTATGTATAACATCTGGTGATTGACAGGATACTGTACTGCAAGGGCAGTTTGCAAAACTGTCTAATATTGTTTTATCTTGAATAGAAAGTTTCAGAGTCTCTTACTTTTGTAGCTTTCTTTTCACCTCGTGCTCTGTGTGCTCTTGTCTTCTTTCTTTCTCTTCTCTCTTTAAATCCATAGTGTCCTGGGAAAGCAGAAATGTGATAGTAAAAAGTAATAATTATATCTCCGCTTTGGGTCTAAATATTAAACCATTGAGTCAACATTCTTTTTCTTTTCTTTTTCAACCCAAAATTTTTTTTTGTTACTCTAACAGATATACTTTATAGAATGACTTGCTCAACTTCTTTTGTTTTTATTTCCAAGACAAAAACACAAATGTCTTGCAACCAGTCAAAATGACTCTACAGTTGAAAACGGGAAGTAGTAAGAAATTGGTATCACAGAAAAGCTTTAGTTTCTCTCCTTTCGAATGCAACCAACAGAAAAGCTCTATCATGCTTCTGTGTGAAGTAATAGCTGTTTGAAGTTGACGGGTTAGGACCTGTGAATTTTTTTAAAGCAGAGAAAATTGTATTTAAAGTTTAGTCAACTAAAAAGGTGTTAAGTCCTGTTGAGTTATTATTTTATGTACTATTATTATAGCTTATTTACTAAGGGGAGATAATAATTCCGAATTGTTTTACTTAGACCTACTTAAATCGGTTATTTCCCTTCTATTGTATGATTACTTCTTGTGATGATTATTGACATGTTGTTGTTCGTTAAATCCCTTTTTACTCTCTGTTTTCACCTTCACTTCCTTCCTGTTTTTGCAGCCCAGAGAAGGGCATATTATTATGTCCAGTTTTAATTAAAAAAAATAAATCAATACCATCAGCTTCCATATCTCCTTGATGAAGAGTAAATGTGGATGTGGAATCTAATTAAAAGTAAAACTCAAACCATGGCCACAGCAACAAGTCCTTAGCAGCCATGAAAATTAAAATAAAACACATAAACCATGAAATTTCAACATGAATCAGGTGTGAAAACTGTTAAGAAATGGTTTAAGCATCAATGCCTAAAGTTTTTAAAAATTGATATTTAAACACCTACTTAACTTTGAAAAGCCTATATCTCAAAACCAAGCTGTGCTCCTTAAGACTCATTTGGATAGAATGCAACACAAATATTAACAATCCATATACAAAGCATTTGCATAAAAATGCTAAGAAACATGTTCACCTCAAATTTTACAAAGGTTTTTCTTTTAATATAAAGCTTATTCTTATCTAGAGATGGTACACACCACAAGCGAATCCGTTTCTTTAAGTTGTCTACATGCAGCCTCAGCCTGGATACGTTCCAACCTGAACTCTTCCTGCACTATTTCTTTCTGAGAGCTGGGACAGCTGTTTCCAATAGGTGCACTCAGCCACATTGGCAACTCATCAAAATACACATCACTTTCTGTGTTTCAAAAGTAAAAAAAAAAAAGGTTTTCAAAATACTCTTGCGCCCAGTCTCTATCAGTCAGGTTTTTACAATTTTTTAAATTACAAGACCATTTTTTGAAAAAATGCAGGTTTGGAGTTTCCAGACATTAAGATTTGCATGAAATTATAAATATTTTTTGCAAACATACAAGTCTACAAGAAAAAAGTTAACTTGAGGATAAATTTTCCAATAAGAAATTCTGGCATCAGGCTCATTTGGACTGGCCTCTAAAAAAACTTTCAGAAATGCCCCCAAGTTATGTCTCTATGAAACAAGACCAAGACAAATATCCATGTTCCTTGGAATAAATAAAGATTTCAATTTCAATTTCAATTTCAATTTCAAGTTAGACTTAATGATATAGACCAAAAAATGAAATATGTATAATACTGAAATTATGAAAATGATAACTCCCATTTCTGCCGTTCAGTGGATTAGTTTGTTCAATCATGAGAAAACCTTTTCCTCAACCAAATTCTTTACTGAAATCTTGAAAAATGGACATTTTCGTTTCTACCGTTCAATGGTTAATCACAGGAGTCTTTTACTCAATAATCAACTTATTTACTTAACTGAAATTTGAAAAATGGACATTCCCATATGAGGATTAATTTCAAAGAAACCTCAAGAAAGTCAACCACCTTTAGTGGGTGATCAACATTTGTCATTTAAAATTAGACGTTTCCAAACTCCTGTCATGACTTTGTAAAAGGATTTAATTGGTAAAATGTCTAGGTATTTTTTTACAATCAAGAGTAACTTTCTTTTCCCTCTAAAATCTACAAACATAAATCCTTGGCCTCTAAAAGTGATTTGTGTGTAAAGCTAAAAATATGGGGATATTTTTCATTGCACCAATCCTTCTCATTGTGCAAAATTGCAACCCTAAGTGCCTTAACATACGTTAATAGCAAGTAGAAGACAAAATTATAAGCTCAGCTTCTTTGAAACAGTTTTAATTAACATTAAAATTTTGTGCTTCTTCATCGTCCTGTTAAGCAGTGCAGATAATTTAGGTCTCCTTAGATAAAAGCCATAGCTCATGTGAGCTTTAAAATAGGGCTTAGCTTAGTTAAAAAAACACTGGCTTTATAATTTTCAAAGAGTAGTTTTCTGTACCCATTTACTCAATATACAACATAAGTTTTAGATCACTAGTAAATAAATGATAGAAAGACAGCATACCCGGTGTTTCCCTGGATTCAAGAAAACTCCTCCAAATGTCCAAAGAAAAAAGATCACCATGATACTCTCGAAACAGGAGAAGAGCATGACTCAGATTGATGTAATTATTGCCATAACAGTCCAGAGCCTGGAAATCCCAATATGCCTCACTTTCTATGGTATATCTTCTCTCAAGCTGCAGAAGTAAACAAACACATTATGATCATTAAATAGAAAATTAGTCATAAATAAATTAGTGTAAAAGCCTAACCCTGTTGGAATCATGAAGATTTTAACTTGGCTCCTGCTAGGCATCTTTTTAAGATATTGTGATCTGTCTAATTTTGTGTGTTTTGTTTGCTGTGTTGACAAAACATGCTCAAGTTGCAGAAGAATATAAACACATCATGATCATTAAATAAAAAGGGAGTCATAAATAAGCTAGTACAAAGGCTAACCCTTTTAGTGAAATCAAAAGTCTTTACTTTGGCTCCTGCTAGGCCTCTTTTTCTAATATTGCAACCTGTCTTACTTTCAACTATTGGTGCGTTTTGTTTGCTTTGATGATAAACTGTAAAAGATTGAACCTTGTCATCAACATAAATGACAAAGGCTTAGTACAGGTTTGTGTTCAGGATTAGGCTAAGAAGCCAAAGAAAGAGCTTTTTGAAGAGAGCAAAAATAAATCACAAAGATAGAAGAAAAACTACAGAGAAAGGATTTTAGAAAAAGAACTCTAAGGACAAAATTTTGCCTCCTGGAGAAAATAATAGCGAATCATTTTTAAATGACTAAGTTCTTTTATATCATTAAAATATTAAGTTGTCAAATATTTAGTTATTAAAAGAATTACATATACCGGTATTTACCTAGATTTCTCTCATTTTGCTAATTTTTCAATCAAATAACTTTACAGACAACAAAGAAACTAATAACTAATGAAAGGTACATTTCAGGCTACTATAGAGCGACAAGAGAACATTATATTGTTTGATGACTGACAAAACTATCAACTATTTTTTAAGTACTTGAGGCTAAGTAACTCAATTTTCAAAAAAAGTGAATACCACCAATGGAAATTTAGTTGATACACTTAACTATTGTATGGAAAGTATCATGCACATATAGCCTATAGGCCTAGGTTGTGTCCGCCAGATTTAGGCTGCCAATCCCACACAGACGTTTCAAGTGCTTAATTTTTAAAAAGGAATTCCACAGCGCTATGGATGCCTTAAACTATCCCAATTGTACTTGCATTTCACAAACAAAAGAAAAAACGGGGATCGTGAAAAAAATTAAAATGCTACATGAGCACACTTGGCGCTTGCAGATTTTTTAAGTAGATCTAGAGTCTAGATCTGGATTCTCTAAATGAAATTTTTTCAGCAACATATTAAAGGTTACAAGACTAAGAGGTCTAGCAATAAAATACTTTCAAGTCTGGAATTCTCATCCGACATGTAAAAGGAAAGTGTTTTTTTTTCTTTTACATGATCTAGACCCTACGTTTTGGGAAAGGTATGAGGCCAAAAATGAAGTACGTCACACTTAAACCAATCACAGCCTTTGCTGATAACTTACCTCTTCCAAGACACTGATGAAATCATGCTCTGGAACATTAAGTGAGCCATCTCCACAAATACTTGAGACAACTGTTTTTATTAATTCTTCATTAATAGGTGATCCTACTTGGGCAGAGTAAAACCGCTGGATTTCTTTATAAGGAACAAATCCTTGACCTCGGGGATCAAGATCACGAAAAACGTCTTCCATTTAGAATTGATATGTCAGCCCAAATAAAAACACTTGCTAGATCTACATCTAGATCTAGATCAAATAACTGGGCCTAAGATTAAAAGTTAAATCTAGGTGCATGCTTGCTACATTTATACTGCTTGTTTGGGGAACTGGGAAAGACTGGGTCTAGATTAGGTCTAGAGTAGACAGAGCAGATCTAGGCCTAATCTAAAAAGACTAGATTAGATAGGGAGTATTTTGAAGTTGCAGGAGGTTAATCCCACATTAGGTCCAACAAAATAGCATTTTTGGGGTCTAATCTGTCTAAGCTTCCATTCTACTTTATGGTTTCCACCATCAGGGCCGCCATATTGCTCAGGGTTTCTGTGCAAAGCTTGATGACGATATACTCAATGTTTATCTAAGTAACCAAGGAGATTATAAATGGGGATCTTCTTGGGATAGTCGTAGGTTTTGGGCTTTATTGATGTTCACACACACACATACCCTTACACGCTCTCTCTCTCTCTCTCTCTCTCTCTCTCTCTCTCTCTCTCTGATTTCAAGATATATCAGTGAGATAGAGAGATAGTTGCATTAGCGTCTTAGGAGTTATAAATTTCTTTCCTGATTCAGCCGCATCTATCTGTTTGTCTATGTGCTTTAGTCTTTCTGTCTGCCTTTCTTGTTCAAGACTTTTTACTATTTTAGTATTTGGTTATTTGAAGATGAATTGTTTTCCTTAATTATCCATGTCTCTGTCTCTCTCCCTCTATTTCTATCTCCATACATATCGAGTTCTCTATCTCTAGCTCTGTTGCTATCCGTCTTTCTGTGTGTCTCTCCATCTCAATCCCAGCCTGTCTCTGTGTCTGTGTCTCTGTCTGTCTGTGTGCCTATCTGTCTGTCTGCCTCCCTCTGTTTGTCTTTTTATTCAAAACTTATCAGTGTTTTTCTAAATTTAAATTGGTGATTTTATAGATTAATTTATTTACTTAAGTACCCCCGCCACCCTCTCTCTGTCTGTCTTTTGTCTCTACAGTAGCAGGCCTAGTAGTAGTAGTAGTAGTAGTAGTAGTAGTAGTAGTAGTGGCATTTGCAGCAACAACAGTAGTAGTAGTAGTAGTAGTAGTAGTAGTAGTAGTAGTAGTAGTAGTAGTAGTAGTAGTAGTAGTAGTAGAAGTAGTAGAAGTAGTAGTTACAAGTAGGAGGAGGAGGGGCCAATTTCTCCCCACAGCTAATTTCATATGTAACTTTAAATAATTAGTATAAAAATTGTCTGTCCTCCAAAACTTTAAAGAAAAGTCGTGAGAGGGTCTATCCAATTTGATGGGTCAACATTTAAATCTTTGCCCATTCTCAGTGGTGAAAAGCAAGGTTGCGTTCTGGCTCCAACTTTGAGTCTCTGGCTCTTGGCAACACTTTCAAATAATCACTTTGCCGAAGGTGTTTATCTCACGCGAGATCAGTTAGAAAGCCTTTCAATATTTGACACCTCAAGGCCACGACAATTTATATTGACGTGTTCTAAAAGACAGCTTTTGCATCGGTAGCACACACTAGATCTGAACTCCAAAACCTTATCCACTACGTTGGTGGCAAGGGCCTGTAAGTGTAAATAGTTTGGACTCACTGCCAGCTTAAAGAAGACTTAAATCATGAGCCAGAATGTTAGTAGATTGACGATCATCTACAATGGAACCACAATAAGATAAACACTGTTAAAGATAATTTTTGTCAAATTATAAACCAGATTTTTTTTCCTATTTAATTTTTTTCTCTTTGCTACTACTACTACTACTACTACTACTACTACTACTACTACTAGTACTACTACTACTACTACTCCACCTCTAAAACTCGTTTTAATTTTATCTCATCTCGTCTTATGGCTTCTAAAGCTGTGGTTTTTTGCTTAAATCCAATGCTCAATTTTAATATAATACCAAACTTTAAAAAAATTTTTTTTCCTGGTTGTTGTTACCACAAAAAAGACTCAGAAACTTTTTCTACCCATAAAACATATCAATAGGGTCAATGTTACACATTTTCTGTAATGCTTTAAATGAATTTTTTTAAATATTGTTAGTCCTTACATTTTTAAAAGCTGGAAAACCGTATTTGCAAACTTATTTGTGTGAAGGAAGATAGAGAAAGAGTTGAAAATTCAACCCAAATGTGTTTGCAATTTTGATTTCTCTCACTTTTGATTTCTGGGATCAACAAGCGTGACACACTTGTACAGACCTTTGTTATACCTAACTGGCCATGCAGAATTTTGCAAACCATGCCATTAATGGTATTATACTTTATAGTAATTTCTTTTTATTTGACAAGCACATTAATCATAGCGTTTTTCTTAGGCGTTATAATATTGCATCAGCTTTGAAACATTTTCATCATTGATCATTATTTTGAGGGTGGCAATCCTTTGGTAGGCTATATTTACAACATCATGATTACCACTTTTGCACTGAAACATTTATTGTACAATATAATTGTTATTTTTATTAGAATGTGTTTGAGACATCTTATGAAAGATTATTAATTTATTTACTAACTGTCTGTATACCAATCCTATATCTATTTTGCTAATGTGAGATTGTCATTTGGTTTGATTTTTGTTTAACATAGGAATTGTGCTCTTTGGTGGCCTACAACAGGGAGTAACAGAAAATTTCTAATTTTTTTGCACAATAGACTAATTCATAACATTTTGAGTATTGTTTAATTTTCAGGCCAAGTCATCTGTAATTGCCCATCATATCTTCATACTTGTTTATCTGGATCTTAACAGCCCAAAGAGAAGTATGTAAATGACTTATTGTACACTCAGTCCTTGAAGCAGGCTGTAAGACTTTATTGCTTTTAGGTGAGTATAAAAGCTCTACAAAAAGAGAGTGTTTGATATTACTCAATCAGAATTAGCTTCAACTTGCATAGGTATTGTTATATGATGCTTATATTTTCGGCTGCATTCCATCAAAGTTTAAGATGTTTGAAAGGTCCTTCTCTTAGACTTTAAATTTTCATAGATTGGATTTATGTTGTTCAATAGAAGGCTAATTTGCTTAAAATTAAGAGATATTTAACTTTAAATTAATTTCAATTTCCTTTTAAATTATCATTCTGCACTGCCTTTCGAAAAGTTTCTTAAAATCCAAAGAAATCTTGATTATGTATATAATTTAGAATCTGTACAGGTCAAAATTATAGTTATTATTAGATCAGTGTGATTCTGAATACCATGTAACTCTAATAATAGTAATAGAAAATCATAACTCTGGGCTCTCTTAGTTGTTTTCAATGCATGCAATGCTGACTAAGAGTAGCAGATCAAGTTCAAAATAGAAATTTAAAGAAAACAAAGAGTCTTTAAAATCTTTAAGATATACATTAGAATGGATGTGGTTTAAAAGGATAAGCCTGCATTTACTTTGCAAGACAAAAATTGCGCATCCTTGATCAGAGCAATAAATCATCTGCATCAGCAACATTAGCTTATGAACGTTTTGCCATGGCGTAAGACCCCACTAAGATTAAATGAGAAATGTAAGAAAATAATTTATCTATGGTTTAACCAAGTAGGCCCTACAGGCCTAATTATCCAATATCGGTGCATGGCACTGAAATGGTGAATTATTCTACATATCAACATATAGTTAGAAATTTTTGCAGTTTTTTTAAATCTGTAGTGTTTGACAAAAATGTAGCCTTAAGTAACATAACTGTCTCCTTCTTGCTACTATTTTTAATGAGAGAATTACACTATTTATTTTAAGCTGATCTCTTGCTTTTTGCGGCTCAACCCAAACAGCTCTTACTAAAAAATACCAATGTTACACATCAGACATAGTTAAAGGTATAAAAAGTTTTAAGATGATCTCATTTATTTTGAAAGATTTGAATTTTTTTTAAATTCCTTTCGGTTAGTTTTTTTTTTACAAGGTCATTAAACAATGATGAAAATTTGTCAACACTAAACCAAAAACTAAGATATTTGCATTGTCTCAGGCCTTTTATAGGAAGTGGTCTCCCTTATTATGCCTTAACTTCTAAACAATTTTGTTCTTTTTAATTTTAACAAAAATTTTTTGATCATCCGATTGTAGATACCTCAACAAAGCCTTATCGTGAGTTAGACTTAAAGACAATACAGAGTCTGGTAAGCACCAGTGATCCACAGAGAGTAGATAAATCTGGTTCATTTTAAAATAATACCTTTGAGTTAAAAATCTGATAGACCTCCTCAGGCAATGAGATTTTTAGAGTCTTAGATCTTTTGGCTGAATGACATTTGAAGCTGCGGAGTAATTAATAAAGAGAATCTGATTGAATGACTGTGCTTTTCTCTGAGCTTTATTTAAATATTACTCTCAAAAACTAGAACTGCATTTACACTCTAGGCTACTTTGCTTTGTATTCAAACTGAAGTAGATGATTTTCTATTTCTTTGTTTTACAAAACTCTCAAGAATAAGTTATCAAAACTAGATTGCATACCTTGGCTACTTATTGAGAAAAATCTCAGAGACAGGCACACTATGAAACAACAGTGGCAAGGAAAACATTTATACGAGTACAGTTTACAATGAAGACTCTTTAGTCTGCCAAATTTGTGTTCCAATATTGCACTTCAACTATAGTATTGTAACTGTAAGAAAGAAAAAAAAAGAAGCTTCACTGTATAAAAAAAATTCAGGCAGTTAGTGTGTTGTGCATCAGACTACAGGTACAGATCCTAACCAAGAGCCATGTTGTTATTGCCTGAAGAAAACAATTCATCCATCTTTCTTAATCCACCCACCTGTAAAATTGGTACCTAGTAAAAGGAAGTGCTTAATATTTGTGGAATGTTAATATTTGAGCGCCTTACAGGTAACACACTGTAATGTGTTGAGTTTGCTTGGGTGTATATTGGTCTTCTTGGGAAATGATGTAAGGACTTCAGTCTTTAGATAGCCTTCAGCAATTAAAGACTTGTTGGACAGGTGTTTTTTTTTCAATTCCATTACCACTAGTCACTAATTTTATGATAACAGCATGTGTAAATAAAAAAAGTTATAACATAGTTCAACTTCCAGTTCCCCTCATATGTGTTATATATTGTTCTTAGACTATATATAGTTCATTCCAAGCAAAATTAAAAATTTTCAGTTTTTTATACAGTTTTTTTTTTGGTGAGCCTGCTCAATATGTTTTCACATTTTGTGAACATAATTCAGTTTTTCAAATCTGCATTGTCCTTTTTCAACGTTAGCCAGTTAGTAATTTGCAATTTTTCCGATGTATCTCTGTAGCTATTTTTTGCTGTGCCAATGTTTTTAATCATATCACCATATACCTACACAAATATGTAGGCCTATAAATTGATATGATCCTTTTCTAGGTTAAGAAAAAAACTAGTTTCATTATTTACAAGCATAGATTTAATGTGTTTAGCTTTTTTCTACAGGTGTTTACACATATTGCTGTAAAGTATATTTAAAGTTCAACACAGCATGGCAAATTGAATAATAGTATTAGAGATTAGGAGAAGAAATCACTTGACATAGAATAGATACTGTTGAAACAAATCATGTCATTTAGACCAACTGATAGTATTTGATTATGCAAAATTCAAAATATGATATGCCTCGCATTCCATCCAAATGAGTCTTATGTCGCACAGCATTGTTTTGAGATATAGACTTTCAAAGTTTAGTAAGTGTTCAGAAGTCATTTTTTTATGTTAGATATTGACACTTAAAGTAGAATTCTGAAAAGTTTTCACACAACCTGATTTATGGTGAAATTTCATCTTCTATGAGTTAAATTTTAATTGGTACAGTTGCTAAGGACTCTACAGTTACACCTATGTAGTTGTCAAAACTTTAAACACAATTTTCTCCAATTTCTGAAATTTTACAAGTTCTAACCCTGTCAACTTCAAAAAGCTGTAACTTCACACAGATGCATGATAAAACTTTTCTGTTTGCTGTTTTTTGATAGTAAAGAAAAGAAGCTTTTCTGTGATACCAATACCTTACAACTCCCCAATTTTGACTCATTTTCACTGTTTCCAAGACCTATAGATGAATCAGATAAAACCAAACCCTTTTTTTTCTTCTTTTTGTAAAACTTAAAATGAACTGCAAATGTAGGGCTGGCTGTTAGTATTACCGTTATACGATTCAGTGTTCAGTCCATTGTTTTGGCATGGAAATTTATGAGGATGCACCTTGTAATGCTCTGAATGGTGAATCTGTTACCAACTTAAGTTATGTGAAATCATCTGATTCCAACTTATCTGAGCAAACAATTCAATTTGGTACACGTAGGCCTTCATGATAAAAATTATATTCAACGTCAGTAAATCATGTATCCCTTAAGATATGCAGGCTTTCACCAACATTTTTTGTAAGTATTTTAAAGCCTTACAAAGACATCAAGTAAAAGTACACTAGGTTAAACTAAGAAGGACTTTATGTTATTCCTTTAATCAAGTAAATATATTTAGTGGCCAATGATAAGCAGTCAAAATAAAAAAACACCTCAAAACCTGGTGTGTCAAGCACATCTCAATCTATTCATTCTTGATCATTAAGTACAAGCGTGATGGTGCAGGGATGAATAAAATGGAAAACAAGGAAATTAATCACATGGAATAAAATGATACAAACGATGATAAAACTTAAAATAATAGTACTAGTAGTAGTAATATGATAATTTTTTTTCATATGAAATGATAAAAACAATGTGATGCACTTAGAGCAATCATATTCTATGTCTCTTCATGATAATTCTGTTTGTTTCTTCATTTCAAGTTGTGAACCCACTGATCAGAATTCAAAAATGTTCAGTAAAATTACATGATTGGGAGTAACAGAATGTTGGAGTTTATTTTTAAAATTTCAGTCTACAAATAAAGGATACTGTGAGTTACCTTTGTGAAATCTATTTTATAATCAGGAGAATATGAATTATCATGATGCAAATTTCATTTAATAATAGACTTGAATTATCATGGCCTTTTGTGCGTTCATTAATGACTAGGCCTATATGTATTGGAATTTTTACTTATTTTTTGCCCCTCTACAAAGTGAGGTCTGTTGTAAACTGAAGAGACTAGGTTGGGCTAACACTGACAGATTAATACTAAATGGTATCAGTTATATGTAAAAGTGTCAATTGATGGAACAATGATTTCAAGTACTATCTTGATCTATTTGGTGTGAGACGAATTTCTTACAGTTAAAAAAAATCCTTTTGAAATATGCTGAAAATACAAAAGTCACTTTGCATTCTCATTTTTTAAACTTTCTTGGCTTCAAACTGAAAGGTTGACATCACAAGAACTAGATCATTTGCAGTTCCAGTACTAACTACTAAATCTATAGGCCTACTGTGAATATGTTAGGTTTGAATAAATTTATGGCATAAGTGCATTTAGATAGATCTAACTGTATATTTTGAAATTACATATACATTAGTAATTATTATGATTATAATTGGCACTTGATCATATGCTTCTTAAAGTTATATAAAAAAGGGCAGATTTTCACAAATTTGGAAAAAATGTCATTTAATCTGTACATGTAATTCTACTTTGTTTTACTACAGTTCATTCTGGTATTTTGAACGTTATGGGAACAAAGTTTAACTTTAAATTATCTATAATTCAACAAATCAGTATGTTTTACAAAGGAGAAACAAGTTGAAAATACAAATATAGTTCAAAATTTTAAAAGTTTGTATATGATACAGGTTTGAGTTATCTAGACTCAACTGCATTTCTAACCAACAGTATCAGATAAAAAAGTTAGTTATTTTTCAAAGAATCAAGACCATTTTAAGAAACTTCCTGCTTTAAAAAATGAATTGTTCAAACCAAATACAAAAAACAATTGCCTCTTATCAAGAGCTCTAGTGCAATAGTATAGCACTTGTATTTGAAGATTTTAAAAACATTCAGGCACATCTAAAATCATAGAAAAATATTTTTAAAAAAACCATTAAATGGGGCCAAAAGTTCTTGAAAAACAAAAGTTTTTTTTCTTAAAAACAATTTGTATGATCCTGTTACAATAAAAAATATATTGAAAACAAAGTTATATTCTGGATTAGACATTGGAAATGTATGCATTTTTAACAGGTAAGAGAATGAGACCCAACAAGAGTAGTGGAACTATCTGGAATAAATCCCCATAAGATTTAGTTAGTCATTTCAGCACATGTATGCTGATATCTGTTTGAAAAATGTTTCAAACTAAAATGAGATGAAAGGAATTTGAAAATTGAAGGCATCTTTCTTGTTAAGCTGTCTTGTTTAGACATTCAATCCATAAAAGTAAGAAAAATATGTGCGTCTGAATAACACCTTTTATCTTAGTAATTCTTACTGTCTAGAATCCAATGAACAATATGTAACAATAAGTGCTTTCGGGGGTCGACCTCCAAAGAAGGGCCACTACTCTTCTTTTGCCTCCAGTTTCATTCACTGTATTATGTACAAAAATAGGCAATTTTTTTTTTACTTAAAACAACAAACACATAGGAACAAACAGTTGTAATACTGTAAAGAAATTGATTCAAGATACAGTGGACCAGTTTTGATATGTAAAGGGTGCTTCAGTGTGTTTTGAGTATTCCAAGAAAAATCAGTAAAATACTATGACGTAGAATTTATGCTGAAAGAATTATTATGCTCTTGAAAACACCAAATATCTTTGTGATATTATTGATAATACTAAATAACATGCAATTTTTTTTAGCCAGTAAGCATACCTCATACAACAATCTCAAAATGTGAATACAGATTGGATTTGAGCACACAGAAGAAAGTCTATGAATACAATACCTTAAAAGTTAAATAACTATTGAATGTTTTGGGTCTAAGGTGAAAGAATCTGATGTCGCAATTTTCACCCTCAAAGGAGTTTGCTGTTTTGAACAATACATTTTACTAAGATTCCAAGTGTAAACATAGACCTTTAAATGGCGTTTTCTCAACATCAACAACAACAACAACAAATCTACTTTTGGCTCATTCACCTTAGACACAAGACAAATCGATGAAGTAAAACTGCAAGAAAAGCAAAATTTACTTACTTGATAAAAGTCGCAACAACATTGCATTTTCAAATGCCACAGGCAATGGCAAATAAAACAATAAAAAAAAAACAAATGATGACAAAAGCTTTCAGTTTAGCTTGGTTGTTCATAAAATAGATTTGCAGCAACTTGTTCAAATGACTCCGACTGCCACCTTTTCACACTACAATGTATTGATTTAAAAAAACAAAAACCAAGCATTCTTCTTCACCTTCTAAATTTAAAAAAATGACTTGACATTGCAATAACCTGAAAAGGTAATAATTTTTGATGACTAAACTCACTTGTGACTAACTATTTTCTGCAGTAAACTTCCACCAGATTACCTTATTTTAGGCTTTTTTTATATTTCTTGAACACAAAAATATAGTAAAAGCCCAAATTTTTCCAACAAAAAGTTTGTTTAAACATCCTTTAGTATATCAAATTTCACACTGATATCTTAGTTAAAAACTTTTTTTCTTTTTTTTTTTTTAGAAAAAGGGTAACCCTTTAGGTGTTGAAACAGACAGATATTCATACGGTATTAATAGGAATTATATAGATCTTAAACATAAAGAACTCAAGAGGTGTGAACATGGTCCAAAGGAAATTTTAAGGTCAGTTGCACTTGTTGCGGGTGCTTCCTCAAGAAATTTAAAAATAATAAGGAAAAAAAACACTGGTAATTGAAAAAAGTCTCTCAAAAGTTTTCTGAAACCTGATTCATCTTGCTGGTTGCAAGGCATCTGAGCTTTTTTGTTGTTGTTGTTGTTGAAAATATCACTCCAATATCATTCTCAAAACTCCAATGAAACTAGTATAAACTATGACAGCTTTTTTTCTATGACATCTTTCTTTTTATATTCAAAATTTTCATTTTAAGTGTAATATTTTCATCATATTATGCAGATACTCCTGTAACCTCTGAACCAAAACTTTAATAAAAGAAAACATGACATAATACATATATGATTGTATACATTGAAAAAAAAATGTGAATAAGTCTCCACCGCTGTATATGAAAAAAAAATAGCTCACACATGTCAACTCTGTAGCAGACAACAAAACCATTCATATTAAAAGTTTAAAAATTTAAGAGCCTTATCATGGTGTATATTGCTGTCTTAAATAAATTGGTCTAAACAAAACAAACAGCATTAAATACGTAAAACAATATACTTCACTAGCTTTGAAATCCTGGAATATTTTTTTAAAAATTTAACACCTTATGTAAAACATAGACTTTTGTATTTGATATCAACCTTGACAAGAAAAAACATTCCTAATAATTAAAAAGAATTTACATATGTGCTAAAAATATGGAATTGCTAATTTGTTTTCAAAAATATTAAATATGATCAAGTTTATTGAGAAGGGTCAGCTCAGAAAGGAGTGGGCTTATGTAGGGGAACAATATCGGGTTTCTTAAATATAAGTACAAATGCCATTCCTTTAGCCTATGGACAGCTCTAAACAATTTTTTTTTGCTATTATTCTGAAGTGATTTACACTCATCGCATATTATTGAAGTCATCTACTAATGAAATTTTCATACCAGCATGAAACACAATCTCAGTCCATGTATTTCTGCAGCTCATACACTGCTTAGAGGAGATGAAATGTCTTTCATTTAATTTAAAAAAACGTACTCGTATGATACACACATGATATTTCTAAATATCCCTCATTAAACCCTGTCCGCTCTTTTAGTGAATTCAAAATACAACTCCCACAGGAATAATCTAGTGAACTCTGTTAGAACAGCTCAAAAGTCCATTTCTTGTATAGAAAGTGTCCTCAACAATCTTGTTTCGCCCATGTTTTGGTTTTTTGATATCGTCCTTTTTGATGACATCACTCAGTCTCCATCCATACTCCCAAGAAGAGCAAGTGGGGAATGCAAACTTCTCCTCTGGAATTTTACCATACCTCTGCTGAAGATAGATATAGCGACCTTTTCCTTCTTTTGTGAAACCATCATAAAGGGCCTCCTTGATGAGAGGTGATACAGGGCGCATTTCAGGTGCATCCACCCCTATGTCGGTCCTGGCTCTCTCCAAACCTAAGGGTGCATTGAAATCTGCTTTTCTTCTGTTAAAGTGTGGTTCAGCAGATATAGGAGGAAGCCGCTCTAGCAGTGCGTCAGACGGTTTATTATCTTCAATCTTCTTCCTGAACACCTCTAGCTGTCGAGGCTTACTTCTGGTTTGTCCTCTCATTTTGGCGAAAGAAACAAGACGGGCAGTAGCTTCTTTTTCCACAGATTCCTTCCAGAAGTTTTGCATCTGGGTATTGGCATAAGGATTTCTAGCCATTTTTTGTCAAAGTCTTCGGTTTCACAAAATATGACAATAGGATCTCTTCTAGACCTGTCGTTTTGTTATTCGACTTGTTAAATAGATCTAGATCTACACAATGTCAAGGAATAAAACGATCAGCTTCCCTTCCAAGCCTGTATGTCAACGTCGCCAGGCCAACATGACGTCATAATAACGCTACAGATCACGCGAGAACGAGACGATAAATGGTCCATTGAAAAAAAATGAAAAATAAACAACAATGGATACGATCAAGATGGAGCCGCACTGGCCCGAAGAAGTTGATGTATTTACAGTCCCCCATACGAGGATGAAAAAACTCATTCACCTCTACAACAATTTGGTAAATCTGTCTGTTGTATTTCATTGCGGGCACTGGTTAAATTTCGATTTCCTGTCCATTTAATCCTGATAAAATGAAAAGAATTAGGCTACATAAGTACAACAGTAACAACTAGATCAAGATGAAGATCTAGATATATCTAGATCTAGAGATCTAGATCTTTTATAAAAATTATCTAGATTTTAGATTTAGCCCCGTTGGGTAGTAGTCGCAACACCATAGTAAATTTAGCAACGCGACCAGACAGCCTCGCTGGTTTGGACAAGCAGGCAGCGTTCTCGCGGTACATACTTTTTTCGGGTGTTGTGTTCACGCGGTAGTTTGACCTACTAAACATCGTGGCATTGTTATGAAACTTGGCATACATTCAGATGAAATGCCGATCTTTC
>BMAT01009340.1:257910-268938 GCA_019649035.1 Elysia marginata | reverse complement strand
AAAAAAAAAAAAAAACCAACAAAAAACAACCACCAAATAGCTCCGAGGTTTGAGCATTGAAAAGAATCTTGGACAACAAAAGTAAATTTCTTTTTAAAACTAATGTTCATGCTTGCTTTTGCTACTGCCATGATGTGTTTGCATTCACACAGTCATTTCTGTGTTATCAACCAATTAATTATATAATTATTTGAGGGGCAAACAGGTTTGTGCACTTAATCAATAGCACCGACAATTAGGGCCTGCCTACACTGAACAATTTAAAAAAAATGAAATGTGGGTATCAAAGAAAAAACAGGCGATGATTTCTTTGATCTTGTTGAGAGACTGATTTGGGGCATGAGAGATTAGAAAAACAATAGCAACGAAAACACCATCACCACCTCCAACGACAACAGCGGCAGCAGCACTGTAACACTGTATATAATTATAAGGAAAATTTTCTGACAAGACTATTAATTTAAAAGCAGCTATTTACATATGTTATTTTCTCTACTTCCTAAAACAATTCATATTTCAAGGTATTCTCCAGCATTGCGTGAGACGATAAAGCCTATCTGGTCTTGAAGACCAAAACACCGTTGAGAAAAGCATAATATAAAATTTTAGGTTACGCTCTGGTACTGTGAGGCAGTAAAGCCCACTAGGCCAATGGCGACCACGAAGCTGTTTGACAAAGGCAACATGTACTACTTTTCAAATACTATTAATCACTCTCACTTCATGAAATTGGCCTACACCCCTACTCTTACTGTCTACACAGAATAAAAAAAAATAACAATACTAATTAGTCACCACATCAGAGGCATTGCGCACCCCTGTCGCCCCCGCGGTGACGCAGGTCAATCCATCTCATAATCGATCGGGAATGAAAGGAAATGCCTTCCTCACGTCTCTCATGAGCGGAGGTTTAATACTAAACGAAATAACTCTGTAGTTGAATTTGAGAAAAATTATCAAAATGCATACCCACAACCAAATTAATCCACTAACAAACCGGATCAAAAATATAATTATTGGACAGAACAGGCACAGGGAAAAAAACAACAACTCAATAGTAACTACCTGAAACCTTACATAATTTAATATTTTTCCAAAAATATTGAAAGAAATTTTGTTAAGAGGCGTACGATGTAGGAAGTCCTCTCGACATTCTTTGAACACCTTTAATACTTTGAATTGCATTCCGTTGCGGTTTTTTTTTACCCTGACACTGGGGAAAGCAACGATAAACTGAAAGCTATGCTTCATTCAATGTAGGAAAATAAAGTTTTAATGGACTGGCGTTTATACTCTCTTATTTTCTGTAAAGATCCGCTGATTCTAATATCAGTTCATGTAAATAACAATACCGGCAACACGTCGGAATGATAGAGCCAGTTTTTAAATGTCACAAGGACGCATCAGTTCCCCAAGAGTGCTGTATAAGTCTAAGCAGATATTGTTATGGTAATAGATGTTGCTCTTCTCTCCCTTGGGATACACGATCGATTTCATTTCGCCTGCATAGCTTCCTGAACTCAATGTAATAAATAATACTCATGAAGAAAAAGTCAGAAGTGTATACAGCCTAAGCCTAATTTTTTTTCTTTGTAACCAATCTACTAAGCAAAATTCCTACGCATATAGATTTATAGTATTTCCGCGAATCTCATAAACTGTAAATTTTTAGATAAATATTGATGAAAAAAAAAACGAAAATAAGTTGAACATGTTTCACAATTTTACACAATAGTTCTATCCTACATAATATCTACGTCTCAAATAGGGAAATCTGCGTCACATCTTGGGAAAAAACCAATCTCTTCCGCCCCCTCCTTGCAGATTGCCCAACAATTTTTAAGGCACGATAGAAAAAAATTAACGCTCGTAGACCACTTTTGACACTCAATTCCACACCATTAGGTAAATTTAAGTCAGAACACTTCAGTATATTTTGATGTGTGATATGGTGTGATATAATTATTTTTAATCGATAACAAGCAGGCCAATTCTCGGCATCATCTGTTAAAAGAGGTCTAATTTGAGTACTGACTACATAGGTTTTTATCGATGTCAGCTTCATTCAAGCTTTCAATGGTGTCACAATATAATTAAAGTGTCTAACCTAACTTTTTATTACCGCACAGAAAATTAAACAATAACATTATATGCTAAGTCAAAGGATTGGCTTTTCCAAATACAGCAAGGAATTAGCTCTCAATGAAGACCAACTTCAAAATGTTTGACCAAATTTCGCACGGGGGCCTGAAACTCCCAAACGTAATATTCAATACACTTTGTTTTCAAACTTTGAAGGAAGCATTTTTTAACAATTGATTTTGCTTTGAATTTTAAAACGGCATTGTGTACTCACGATAAAGAAGCTAAAAAAAACAACTAAAATAAAAAAAACAACAAAAAACAAAAACTGGCTAATCTTATTTCTATGCTCCGATATTTTAAGTTTTTTTAAAAAAAAAGCAGGCTTATTTGTCACACCCAATGTGAAAGCCGAGGTGAACAAATTCAAATATGTTAACACGAAGATTTGCATGGCTGTTCTATTCAGAGATGTTATAAAACAAAAATCACAAATGAACACTGAATCACAGACCGCATTGTTTTCCATAGCTGGCCTTCATCTTGTAGTTTTCTATGAGCTTAATCTCAGATCTTAGGGATTACTCATACCAACAAAACATAATTATAGAGACTAATTGTAAGAGACTAATTTTAAAACTTATAGTTGGCAAATAGAAAATAACTCAATAATAATAATAATAATGATAATAATAATAATAATAATAATAATAATAATAATAATAATAATAATAATAACAATAATAATAATAATTCTTTATTCATCCTGTTTAGGAAATTCGGTTACAGACGTATGCTTACAAATATATATTGATATAGAATTTTATATAAAAATGTTAAAAATGCAAATTCGGCCAACTAAAAAACATAAATATAAGTTTGTAAGAATAAACAAACAAACATATTTCACATTTCAGAAAGTGCATCATCCGACTTAAAATTCCAATATATAAATAACACAAGATAGATAAAACAATTATCTCGTCTAAAAATTCCTTTTCAGATATATATCCATAAAAGATTTGTAAACAGGATTAGCCTATATTTACTTGTATACGCAAACCGACTTATTTGGCTTTATCTTTTATATGTTAAATTAAACGTTCTTCTTGAATATGGCACAAATGACTTCCTTCGTCTTTCAGTTTTTGTAGTGATTGACAAAAGACGATGGCTGCGCATTGAAAAGGTGTATCTGTCAAACAATGGATGACTCTTGTCCTTCAAGATATTTTTCAGCTTTTTCGTACAAAACATATCAAAAAGAGTGTTTACACATTTGATTTCATCAGTATATTTGCGAGCTTTTTTGATTAAACGGTCAACGTTCAGACCTGTGGCGTCGTGGTGTAGTGGTAGACGCTCGGCTTTCGGATCGAGAGGTCCGGGGTTCGAGTCCTGCTTTCGGCAGGTCGACGTTTAGTCCTTGAGAAAGGCTATTTACACACATTTCTTCGCCTCACTCATGCGTTAAACGAGTACCCGACTATAGGCAATGAACGATCTTTTCAGAATTCTAGAGTGATGCGCTTAACAAGCTGCTCCTCTGTGGGTTCTGAAGGTACTTTGGTTGGGAATGGCCTGTCGGGGAACCCATGTAAAGCGCTTAGAGCACATTAGTGGATAAGCGCTATATAAAAACGCTCTCTTTATCTTTAATTTGATGTACGTCACACTTTTTGGCGTTTCCGGCCCAGACAACGATGCAAAACACAATAATACTCTCCATCACAGATCTATAGAACAGAGTGCACAACTTTCTGTCAATTTTGAAGGAGGACAACTTTCTCATAAAGTAAAGCCTTGAGTTTAATTTCTTATGAAGTATTTTCAGGTGAGGACTCCATTCCAACTTGTTATCAATAACTACTCCTAAATATTTGTAACTTAGAACTTGCTGTATACATTCATTTTTTATAGTAATAGCTTGAAGATCACTTTTATTTTTCCTAAAATCGATTATTAGTTCTTTGGTCTTGGAAGTGTTTAGTTTGAGAAAGTTGTCCTCGCACCACATAACAAAGCGTTCGATCTCAGAGCTATAGGCAGCTTCATCATTCACATTAATCTACCCCTGTAAGGTGGTATCATCTGCAAATTTTAGCAATGGCACAACATCTTCACGAGAACTTCTACAGTCATTAGTGTAGCTCGTAAAAAGTACAGGGGACAAAACACATCTTTGAGGCGCTCCTGTATTTGTTATAACAACATCAGACTTTGAATGAGAACATTCTACAAACTGTGGACGGTCCAAAAGGAAATCTAGAACCCATTTCATTATTTGGTTGTTTATACCTAATTTTATGAGTTTATTTATCAGTAGATGGGGCTGGATGGTGTTGAAAGCAGAAGAAAAATCAACAAAAAGAATTCTACAGTATGTTTTAGGTTTGTCTAGATGAGAGTAGATGTTGTCGATAAATAAAGCAATAGCGTCCTCTACATTTCTATTTGCAAATTGAAACTTATCCGCTTTTTCTCTAAAGACTGAATTGAGTTCATGCAAGACAATGCGTTAAAAAAGGCAATTAAGAATAATTTGTTTTCATAAAACAAATTAACACAAAAATAAAAACAACCGGTGTTAGCTTATACCTAAACACAGAATGAAAAAAATTGAAAGATTGGGGTAGGGTGACGTCACATTCGTGCAGTTTTCAAGTAACATATAAAAAAAGAACTGGCGTAGGCTTAAACAGAGGAGATAGATGGATAGATAGATAGATAGAAAGGGAGGGGAAGAGAGAGAGCGAGAGAGAGAGAGAGAGCGAGAGAGAGAGAGAGAGAGAGAGAGAGAGAGAGAGAGAGAGAGAGAGAGTGAAGAAGGATGGTGTGCCCACATTCTTGTAGTATGTTTATGGAACCATTCTGACACAAATTTTATTCTGCCTGCCCACAGCATCAGTAAATCTTTGTCACTTTTGACCTGTGAGGCCATAGCAAGGTATACATCTCAAGCGGCATTGTGAAAATCCTCAAGAGATGCATGTACAAAACGATCCATTTATTTTGGTGTGGCTTTCTCATTGGTTGAGGTTGTTAACACTGCTTATGTCTTGACCTTGGTTAAACCAAACATTACTACCATGCCTGTAGATAGTTTAATGCGCACCACAGGGACAAAGAAAGACATATTTCACACAACTGAAATATCAATTTTGCGATGACACAAAACCCAAACCCAAACCATGCATACATTTGAAAAGCGGCAAATAGACCACACAATAATTATATTACAACAACATACCAACCAATAAAAAAAACTTAAAAAAAAACAAATTTAATTCAGTTCAAAAATTTTTTTTTGCGAACTCGAAGACAAAAGTGCCTCGCCGAGTGCCACGTACTCTTTGTAAATAAGATTAAAAAGGCAAGGTTGATGAACACGGGGACAAATGGTGCTTGTGGTGCTTTAAATCATTTAGAACTACGACGATTAGTTTTGGCACACAGGAAATGTTCTGCTTATAATAGAACTTCTCTGTACTTTAAATCCACGGTAAGTATCAATTAAAGAAAAAAATTTCATCGAAAAGAGGCTAACCTTTGAAGTAAAATCAAAAGTAAGAACGGCAATCGCGATTTTCGTCTAGAAAGAAAGGCCTTGACTCAACTTAACAGTCAACACTATGGAAGCTCATTCAAATTTCAGGAGCCGTAGTTTCAATCTCAATGAGGGCATCAAGTCACTTCAAAACCAAGTAGAGAAATCCATCTTGTTTTTTGTCTTAGGTAGTCTCTGAAGCGAAAAGAAATCTAGGGCGTCATACAAAAGTTTTTTTTGTTTAACTAAAAGTTCAAGTTTCACTTAGTTGTAATTGGATAGCAAAATGACCAAGGTTAACTTATTCAATGTATGAAGTGCCTCTTTTAAAGTGATACGGATAGCATATTTTTTAGTTTTTTACTTCTGCGAAACTTTTTTTATTTAACACGCACCGCATTTATATTTATTTTATTTACTACAGCTTGTAACAACTGAAACTTTAAACTGAAGGAGAGCTTAAAATGCCTCTGCACCCACGCCATCACATTACGTTGATTTGTTAAGCCAAGGTGTAATTTAAAGCAGGTGTACGGTAATTGGAATATATTGTTCCTAAATCATATCATTATATTTCAAGGTTTTCTATAAAAACATGTGTTTTTTATAGTTTCTCTAGTATCCTCATGGTAAAGATTCATCACCCATACGCCCTCATTAAAAAAAAATTTCCATCAATTCATTTAACTTTAATGAATACATTAGAGCCGCTTAAAATAATCTTAAAACTAAAATTTGGTGGTAAAGATAGAATGAAAGACTGACATGTACAGAAATAGCGGGACAAAGGAGAAGGATAGGGAGGAGGATGAGAATGAGGAGGAGGAGGAGGGGAGAGAGATAGAGAGAGAGAGGGAAGAGAGAGAGAGAGAGAGAGAGAGAGAGAGAGAGAGAGAAGAGAGAGTAAAATCTTCGTATTAAGGGCTTAACACGTTAATCCTTTTAAGAAACAGAAATCCCCACGGTGATATTGTTAAAGCAACAAGACCAGCGGCACAGGAAGACTGATCTGTAAATCGCGCATGGATTACATTCAATGCACGGAATAAGATAGAATGTTGATCTTTACCAAGTACCGAATTTACTGTAGTCTTCCCCTCGTCTTTTTACTTCTATTGAAATGCGCAGGTGGTATTGGTCACCATAAAATCAATCACTCCGTAGTGTCAACAGATACTGCAGAGAAAGGTAATGAATTCAGTTAACCACAAATGCGGCATACTTGTAGCTTTAGAACATTTTAACTTGAATTCTAATTGTTAGGGAGATAATTATGTTCTGTGAGGACATTGCTTATCTCCTAAGCTACTAAGGTCTATACGGCGATACCTTATTTAGGCGCTTAATGTGCATCGAATATACCAAGACATAATGCGAAAGAGTTTCATTAAATTTAAAATAACAGTATAAAATAGTAAAGATTTAGAAATTTATACCGAATTTATGTTTGTAAATAACTCAAAAAGAACCAACAACGACAAAAACAACACACATTTAGATATAACCCCCCCCCCCACCAAAATGACGCAGAAGAAAATGATGAAAATAGAAAAAGAGAGAAGAAAAAGAAAAGCTAAAGAGAAAAGTGGAAAAAGAAGAAGAAGAAGAAGAAGAAGAAGAAGAAGAAGAAGAATTATTTATGAATCTGAAATGTTTATTCAGTATAAGAAGCCTTTGACTCACAATTCAATAACAGTTCCAAAATTTGGTTTACAACTGAACTTCCACATACAAAATGGTTATTTTTTAATAAATATTATTATCTGTAAATCGAAATGAATAAGAATATAAAGTTGTCTTTAAATATAGACACACACAAAATCGCCCAAAAATTGCTGTCAATCAATCTCAAAATAGAGTTTTCCTTCACAAATAAACACGTATACGAAAATGATTATTTAACAGAAGACTACTTAATTATTATGTGTAGAATTCGAATATAGTTTTGTACATAAACATACATGTAGAAATATTTA
The DNA here is from genome assembly GCA_019649035.1 of Elysia marginata. NCBI lineage: Eukaryota > Metazoa > Mollusca > Gastropoda > Plakobranchidae > Elysia > Elysia marginata. The sequence continues at coordinate 261,333 of BMAT01009340.1, read as the reverse complement.
TTGTACAGCACTCATTTATTATTTTAATCAGAACCAGACGGTTATAATAAAGCTCACTCTGACGTTCTCATAATATAAAGTATTTTTTTTTTACTTTTTTCATGAATCAACAACATTAGACTTATAATTATCTTTATAAAGAAACTGTTACATGTAAGTATGAAACTCTATTTGACAAGAAACCATTAACTGCTGTATATCAATATCATTCGAAATTATGGCTTTTTTAAAAAAAGGAACAAGTATATGAAAATGGAGTTTATAGTGTAATAATCAACTATTGTCAACAAATAGCATTTTAGTATGGATCTGCTTTTTTAATATTAGGTAATATAGTCTATGTGTCCAGGAGTATTTTTTGTATCTTAATTTTGAATCAAACTCAAATGGTAATATAGCTTTCTTTAAAAGTAATCACATATTTAAAACAGTTAAATATAGATATATAAGTGGCTAGTTAATGAAAACTAATTTTTTACTGTGAATTGTTATCATTTTATTAGAAATAAGGATTTTACATAAGAAACGAATGCATGTATACAGGAATAGTTATATGTAAAAAGCATTCATTATTTTGAATCAGGCGCACATGATAATGTAATTCTTTAGAAATAAACACTTATAAAATAGAACACAATATAGACGAGATTTGATAAAATAAAGTGTTTCAATACCATTATTTTGAGAGTAATGATTTCCATAAGAATAATATGGAGCCTGCAGAATATATGAATATTTTAATCTCGAGATGGAGCCTGATAGCCCTGCTCAGAACTCGCAGCCAACCCATAAGTAATTAGAATAAATGTAAACACTTGTAATATATGCATAAGACACTCGTCAAAATCTGTAAATAATGAGACCTATTTCCTGTTCGAATGCCAAGCACTTAAAAATTTAAGAATCTTATATTTACCTACAGCATTTCAAGCTTATACATCATTCATACCATAAATTGGTGTCATTATACAATACGCGACAACAATTTTAAAGAAACTTTGTTCATTTATTAAAAAAGCAACATTCAAACGATAATAATTCCTTTAAATTAGCTACTTCTCTGTTTATCATTAATGATTGTTTTGTGATCAGTTTTATTTCGTGCAAAATCATGCATTTATTCGGAAATATGAATATTTTTTGTTTCCATGCATGTGCCAAAAACTAATTTGTAATCTTGTGATATTGATTCACTTTTCCATGTTAAATAACTGTGTTCATATAATCGTCTCTTAATGAAGAAAACATTTTTAAATTGTATGATAAGCAACGAATTAATGACATCTTGTACAGTGATATTTTCTTTTCTTTAGGTTTATTCAAATGAAAGTTACTACTTTCAAAGGAGAAGAAGAACAAGACATATTGCTAAGCAAAACTGTCTTTACCCTACCCTTGAGTCTACTCTAGTGGATAGAAAGATTCAGCATTTTCTCCTTGCTTGATCCCAAGAGGCAAAGAGCGCTCACGAGTAGAATTAGGAACAAGATTATGCTCTAGACTCCATTCCCCAAGCCACAACGTCTCCTAGGGAATATACATGTCCACGAGCGACTCAAAGGCCCAGTGTATAACTTTTTGTGATAGATGTTGCGAAATGGAAGTCTAAATAGGATTTTTCCTACGGTTATTATATTTCTATTGATTTTATCATAAGACCTGTACGAGAATAAACGCCCTGTGTTGAACAGGCTTGGACAAGCTTGACGTCTTCTACATCTGTCCACGAACGCTCAGCGGATATACATGTAAGTTAGGAAATAACATTCCTAAAGGTTTAGTGCTATACAATATGCTTAGTTGATATCATATCATCATTGGGAAAAGTTTTGTAAACCGTAAAGTTCAAATGAAGCCTCAAAAGGCTTTTAAGACATTTTCCTCACCTTTTGACATGGTTATCTTTGATGTCAATGTCTTTCTCAGAAACTGAAAAGGGGGAAACAAGTTGAGGCAATGATTAATGTGCAGGCCCTACACTGAAAAAAAATGTTCTTTGCGCCGAATAACTAAAAAAATAAAAAGAATAAATTTTCGCACGTTTTGCCAAACCAAGCAATTGTCTAAAATATTTGAAACAATTCCAATACAGATTTACTCTTAAATTGAAATTTATTGCACAATAATCGCTTCGACTTCTTTACTGATAGAAATGCGCAAAAAGAAGTTCTACTCTTGGCTAAAATAAAATTCAAGTCTCCAAGTGTTACAACCTAATACTCCACTCACTATATAAACTCGCGTGGCTAATTTTTCCGCGAAAGGAAATGAGATAAATTGAAAGATAGTGGACATTCAGACATTATTCCTCAAAAATTATTTTTTGCCCGCCTTTAACTTAGTTTCATTATTATATTCTAAAATTTAATGACTATGTTCACCAATTTCTTATCTCTTCCTTTTTTTGCCGATAAAAAATTAATTTACCCGCACCCGTGCTACAGCTTTTTGAATCTTTTCGATGGAGGGTTACATGGTCTAAAATAGAGCATATTATTTTAATAGTATCTACTTATGTGCTGATTCACAGACTTTCTTTATGCACATCAGTATCTTTATCGGTCTCTTCCCACCTTCCTCCCTAGTGCATTTCACACAAGAACTGAGTCAGCGTCCTTAACATGTAGGGGAATAAATAAAAAGAAAAAAACCCAATGCTTTAAAACGTGGTTCAAGCTGTTTCTTTGCTGCACAAATGGAAGCAAATTAGGAGAAAATTTTTATGGGATAAAAATGCTCTAGGATTGAAAAAATATGTCCTCAAAATAAAGTTTAAAAAATTAATAACAACCGAAAATGTCCTCGAAATAACCGACAAAATGTTGTAATTACTTGTACACATGTGGTAAATCCCATTAGGAACACATGTAGCCCATCTACATACTGAATTTAATTTGAAGAACGATTAAAATGTTCAAATAAAAATACATGTATAGAAAAGAGAACGTAAAAACAGCATAGATCAAATAGACAAGCGGAAGAGAGGAGAGAAAATATGACTGAAACAAGGGAACTTGCAGAAAAGAGGAAGAGGGATAAAGGTATAGAAAGGGAGAGCAAAAGATCACGTGAGAGGATAAGAGGAAGTGGAAAAGAGAGAGAGATAGAGATAGAAAGAGACAGAGAGATAGAAAAAAATGATTGAGGAAAAGAGAAAGATAGAAATAGAGACAAAGAGAGAGATAAAACAAAATTGAGAAAAGAGATAAACAGAGATAGATAGATAGATAGATCGGAACAGAGAGAGATAGAGAAAAAGAGAGAGATTGGAAGAAAGAGAGAGATTGAGAAAAAGAGAGAGCGATAGAGAGGTTGATAAATACATAGATAGATTGAGAGAGAGAAAGAGAGAGAGAGAGCGATAGAGAGGTTGATAAATACATGCACAGATAGATAGATAGATAGATAGAGAGAGAGAGAGAG
>BMAT01009340.1:234400-257891 GCA_019649035.1 Elysia marginata | reverse complement strand
AGAGAGAGAGAGAGAGAGAGAGCGAGAGAGCGAGAGAGATGTTAAACACAACTCAAATTCTTTGAGTGTCTCATTAGCAAAACCAAATTGCAAGCTCAGGGTCTATAAAAATTAATGAAAATCCCTGACGGTTTAAACAAGACAGGGTCCAACAACAAGGTTCTAACTTTAAACTTAAAACCCAAAAATCTTCTACAGCATGAAAGGAAAACACCAGGCCTACAATAAAAAAAAGCCCTTTCCACCAATAAAATCCGTGTTGAATAGCGATGACGAAATAGTGCGCTCTGCTACGGCTCGCCACTCACTTCGATTACACGTTAAAAACAACCAAGCCGATCAGCGGTCATCAAATCAACCCAAGTTTTCTTGGTGCCAGTTGTATGAGCTTTGCAAAAGAAATAAACCTAAGAGATTTACGATTGAATACTAGAAATTTAAGAAAACGCCGATTAAAAACTTAGTAATCTTGAATGCGAAGACACCATAAAAACCTTACCTGATGGGAGCGCGAAAAGGTTCATAAACAGTTTTGTAGTAAAGTAGGCCTATGTGCTTTCAGTTAAATTTCTAGCAATAAAAATAAATCTCGTAAATTAGTAGAAAACTGGGAAAAGATGTCATATCTATCATTTTTACATCTAGTTTCCTTGTTTGTGTTATTATAATAAAATTAAGACGCTGCAACGCAAAAACTACATCAGCCCGCATCTTAAGAAAATAATATTCTTTGATCATACCTGCAATGGATATTAAAAATGTGTAAGAAAAAAATACATTAAGATTTTCTTTGAATATTAAGTTTTCAGAAAAACAAGAGCTATAAAAGACAAATCTATTAATAAAAAAACATCTTCTTGTGTCAACAGAAGCTAAGATTTGTGTCGTCGATAAAGTTATCTCCCTTATAGGTTAGAACCACACTAGGCACGATAAAACATCTTTCCGTTGCTAAATATTTTTGCCATCAAGTATTAAAAAAATAAAGCATACCGGTAATTGTGTTTTTGAATTCCAACAAAACATATTATTTTCCTATCAGGAAGAAAGAATTTGTGATGATTACATTTTTTCACGTATACATAGGTCGAGTAGGTGCTGAGTGCATGCGTCTTATCTGGGAGGAATTATTAAAAATTGTTTTTCTTTTTTTTTCCTTAATTTTTACAATGCAGATATACCGCGCTATAGATTGGCAGAGACCAAGGGGATGAAGAGTCTTTTGTTGTCTGTATGCATTAAACCCAACATGGAATTTAGTAATTGAGTTTAATGTTGTTTTACTACTCAACACAAAAAGAGCATACAATTTAACTTGGTGATTTAAAAGAAAATTTTTATCTGTCTATCTATCCATTCATCCATCCACCTATCAACTCATAACTATGTCCATCAATTGCAGGTAACTTTTTCTCTCCTCCCGCCTCCTCTCTCTCTTCCCTGCGGTAACGTACAGCTCATCTTTGACGTGGCCGATTTTTACTTTTTTATTTTCAAATTGAACCCGATCCATGTCAAATGCAGATATCAACCAACACGGAATCCGCGATTTTTGAGGTTAGGAAGTGAGAACATTATTTTTATTGGCTCTGTTCCTGCATTCGAAATTATTCCTCGTTTGCAAGATGTTAAAGGAGGTTTAGGAGTCGTAAAATAAAATCTCCCTGATAAAACTAGGGGTTTAATATCAGCCTTGAACTTGCTAATCAGTGCTATTCAATGGCCAGACAGCCTCATTAATCATCATTCAAGAGGCCATAAATCAACCGCTTGCTTAAAAAGAATGGCAGGCAAAGCGAAACAAAAATAGAAGCAGAGCATGGGCATGTCTTTTCTTTCTTCCTTCGACTAGGTACGACCAATTCATCATGATCCCCTCCGTTCCTGCGGTGCATGATGTTGGGTATCTTGGGCTTCGCCGTAAGGAAGCATTAAGCATTGATCAAGCCACAGTGCAACAACACGATAATTCCATTACTCCCACCGGAGAACGAGTAGCCAGTCAATAGTGTCTGGCTAAGACATGAGAAAAGAAAGCGCAACAGTAAGAAAAAGTTTTTCGATTTTTATAAGTTTTTTTTTTGCTGAAGTTGGAGTTTGAGAACAGGCCCGGGTAATTGAGTTTAAACAAGAAAAGATAAGTAACAATTTAATGAGCTAGTTGAGGATAGACGGCTTGATTCAGACGGGACTTAAAAAATTCAGTAATAAATTCCACAGCTTGTGGTTTTTAAAGCTTACACTTACTTCGAAAAAGGAGACCGGACAGAAAAGAACTTTTCAAATTTTAGTTATGAAAATGTGAGCTAGATAACAACGAAATTAAGCTGTTTTTATTAAAAGCTTGCATGAGTATGCTTTTAGTAGTATGTCACAAGCTCACAAGTACCCCAACCACGCGTGAACATCTTTTAGAGTACTTTAAAAGGAAAGGCATAAATAAAAGATTTAAGGTATACAATTAGAGCGGATTGAAGCAGACTTTAAATGAATATAGCGAAAAACTGTTGCCTTTGGTATGATTCGAACTCTCGATTTGTAGTAGCTTCAGCACATACCGCCTTTCGGCTTAAAGAAACAAAGCTTATTACCATGTCGTGACTTAGCATCTAAGAAAAAGAGATTCATGGCAAAAATCTTTGCTTAGTCTCTTTCTTTAGTGACTTGTTAAGTATAACGGGAAGATCCAAAGCTTACCTAGAAAACCACTGAATCCGAAAGTGCACAAGTACTTAGCCATAGACAACTAACACAGAGAACAAAATTTAATGATAAGGCCGACCAGGCGAATGAGTCGGTTGGCGCAGTTTTTAAACAATGCGTTTCCTGCGATCCCATATGCCGAAAATTTTATGAAGTAATTTTATAAAGTTTTAGTAAGATATTAAAATTTAAAAAGTTAAAATGCAGAAAAAAAAGAAAACCAAATACGCTTTTAAAGTGTATTTGCTCAAATTAGAAATTCCAACACCCAACCCATCCACACTTGCCGAAAGAGAAATACTTCATCACTATAAATTTTCTATTGGTAACTATGGTTTATTTCAACTAAAACACAAGTAAACTGTTTAAAATATTGAAAAAAAATGTAAACAAAAATTTTTCTATGTTATTATTCACCAAGCCACACGTTTCAATAAAAAATGACAAATAAAAACAAACAGTTGACGTGTCGCTACTACTCAAAATGAGTAGGATTTCGCAAATTGAATTTTCTTCTTAAAACAAATTTCTACTCTTTTCTCTATAATTCAAATAGAAAAATTATACCTTTCCCTAAAGTTTTAACAGTTTTATCACGCATAGAAGTCTTCTCACCCCAATAACAAAACAACAACAGCAGCAACAACAACAACAACGACAACAACGACAACAACGACAACAACGACAACAACGACAACAACAACCACCGTACAAAATATCAAACCTTGGAATGTAGAGACAGCGACATCCGACTCATTTGGACAGGTTGCAAGATAAAAGCAAGACATTATTATCATTCTTCTTCTTCTTCTTCTTGTTATTATTATTATTATTATTATTATTATTATTATTATTATTATTATTATTATTATTATTATTATTATTATTATCATTATTATGATTATTATTGTTATTATTGTTATTTTTTTATTGTTATTATTATTATTTTTTTTTCATTATTATAGTTATTATCATTATTAATATCATTAAAGCCCGCTCGAGGCTTTTTAAAGAAATGGTGCAGTTTTCCAAACTAGAAAAAAAACTGCGCTTCATATCAAAAGGACTTTTATTTGAATTAAGAATTATGCTAGTGCCTTCTGAGAATCACAATTCAAATTCTAGAAATTGTAAGCATAATTATTCATGCGCCGTATCAATTTCTTAAATTTGGCCTAGATCTAGATCATGTCTTGTTTGTTTCCCTAGTGTTATGAATTTATAGCTTATTAGGTGAAGAAATAAATAGTTTTTGAGAATTAAAGAGAAGCAGAAATTGAAACATTATTCACCATTTCACACAAATAAAAAAAAAGAAAACAGAAATAATGCTCACCTGCTTTGCAATACATACATGTACAAATTAGTTTACCAAACTATTTCGAATTGCGTCAAAGGCAACAATAAATAACTTCATTAAAATATAAAGTCTCATCTCTTTTTTTACCTGGAATTTCCTCTCTAATCAATAATGCAAATGAAGCTAAGTATTCTTTAAAAGACAAACTCTTTTATCAGCAATTGTGGTTCACCTTGACAATCCCATTTCCTGTTCAGCGTTTATACCAATTATCATTTTTTCTTATATCCTGTCTGGGCCTCTTTAGGATGAGAAAATAACCCAGGAGAAACGTAAACAAAAAGCTCTTGTGTTTTCTTACCATAACTGCACAAGACGAAATGAACAGTGGCCTTATCGGTTGGGCGGTTGTCAACTATTCTATAGGTCCAGGTTTGATTCCAACCCGACACTCATTGTTTAGCTAATGTTGTTAAGATTCGGCGAAAGTAGATGCGGCGAGGAAAGCAGTGGCAAACTAACAAAGTAGGCCGTATTAAAAAATAATAGGGACTTTATTCATTGCTCTCTGACGCTCGCATTAGGTATTGCGCAAGCTTTTAACCATGGTGTCATTTTTTCTGGACTATCATCGTATGGAGTAACGAGCAAGTTATGAAAAGAGATAAAAGAAACAACAAAATTAATATTTATATGCAATTCAGAACATATGATCCTATATATCTTCTCTACTATTTGTTGAATATCCTTCACAAGAAGTTGCCCCCATCACGTGGTATAATCGAAAAAATGAAAAGAAAAAAATTCTAATAAATGCATATTTTGCTTTTTTAATGATCCCCCTTTTTGAGCAAGTCTACAACTTCATTAGACGGTATCATATCTATAGCTAACGCAAGAAGAAAAGAATTGAGTTATTACCAAATTTGATAACCTATTGCATGTTTATTGAAAATTATCTGTATTCTTGTCTGGTCTCAGCCTCTCAACAAATTTTTACTTCTTTGAAAATTATAAAAAGAATTGTTGAAGAATTTAAGAAACAGTTTTGCATTTTGCTCCGCTAAACCTTCTAAACTGTAGATAAATTCAACTGATATCGTGTCACCGTGTTTCGATAATTCCTCTGGATAAGAATAGTGGAAAACAAAGGAGCATAATTTCAAATTACACGGGGTTTAAGCTTTTCATGCTGTGCTTGCTTACATGTTTTAAACCTTTGCAGTTTGGAAGTTTTAAGGCACTTGAGAATAAAACTTTTTCTGCGCAATTTCATATTAGCTTAAACTCTTTTCCGTAAACGCACCCGCGGATTTTGTAGTTATGCGCATTCTGTTTTTTTTTGTTAAAAAAAGATTTCTGCACTTAATATTTATATATATATATATAAAAACAGAGGTCTGATTATCTGTTGGATGTGAATCCTCTGGCTGTAATATAGAGTTTTGCTGTCAGCTTGTCAGCTCTACTGATCGAGTAAAATTAAAACATTACCTGCTTTAAAAACCAGTTACAGAAAATATAGCCACCTGCACACTTTTCCTTTGTAAGAAAAAATTTTCCATTGTAAAAAACTCCTTCAATTTTCATCGTCATATCTGTTTTCTGATAATTAATAAGCATGCCTAAGGGGTGTGTATTGTGGGTATGGAGACATGGGCCTGAAACAAATTTATTTATTATAATCACTTAATCCATTGCACGGTGAAAATGAATTATCGAAGATTATATTGATGCCCATTTAGATTGATGATCGAAAAGACAGCTTCACTAAAATATTTGTGCCAGTATTGCTTCCACTCCCCCCTCTCTCTTTCTTTCTATCTCTTCCTCTCTCTCACTCGCTCTCTCTATCCCTCCCTCATTGTCTTGTGAAAATGAATTTGATGCTGCGTTTTCGACATTTTTGGGCATTAATAACTTGATAAATTTCAGATTGCTGAGCCTGCCAACATGATTGAATAGATAAGGTATTTAACTTTTTATTGACTAAAAGAATTACAAAAAAAAGAAAAAGTTCCACTTCTAATAAGTTTTCTTTTTAATTTCGGAATTGCGAAATCTGACTCACTATAGTTTGTAATTGAATTTGGAACAGACTACACTTGTTTTAGTGAACTAAATCTACTTTGCGAAGGGCAAAGGGCCATTTAACTTCCGTCTAGATTAGAATGAGAATTTGCTTTTGCGGAAAATTAAGGAAAAAAAACTTTATTGTGTGTGTTATACAGTTAGATGGAAATGCTTCGTCATTTTCAAAACTAAATATTAATGAGGTAAAAACTGACATTTTTAAATGAACCTCACATAGTGAACGTTTTCAATGTTTGGAACTATAGTTTAGCAGATTGAAAAAATATAATTGGGAAAATTCTCAGATATTGCTAATGGTATCGGCAATTAAAGAGTGGATGTTAAAGGACAGTTTGAGTTTACCTAAGGAAGGCTCGAGCACAGCTGCAAGTCCAAGCTCGAGTAACGTTGAGTCAAATCTCAATTGTTAGAAGACGATGCAGCGCGTTGTCCGCCTGAATTTCACAAAGCCACAGCGCTCAGTGAGTTGTCTCCTCAAATAACAGCTGTTGGAATTGTACGTATTGATTCTCCTATCTCCTCACTCGATGTTGTGATGAATTCGAAGTTTATCTGAGATTTGAAACGGCATTAGGTCCATATCTCGACACACGGAAAAGATTTATTATTTCCACATACCGTGCACCAGTTAACGTGATACGTTCTGCCAAAGAGTTCATTAAAACCATTGCCTCTTTGGTTTTGTTTGAAATTTACCATCGCTAAAGCTTTAAGTCAGAAGATGAAGAGGATAAACTCATTTTTCCCGAAACTCTATTTTCTCGTCAAAACATGATCTGCATTGTCCTATTGTGAGAAAAGACTAGATTTAGCATTTAGGCAACAGGACCATGTACCAGAAACACTGCCCTTAAGCCCTGAAACTTCGAGTTACATAGTGATCGCAGTTCGCGGGTTTTGGTAAAGAATGAAAGAAAGACTGAATTGCCAAAAGTTGCCTTCTCTTCTTCTTGTCCCCAAACACATCATAGGAATTTTTTTATGTTTCGAATCGCCTTTTTCTGAACGAAGATCTATCTTCTCTCTGTCTATTTTCTTCTTTGTCTCTCCTCCACCTACATCTCTTGGCCTCCTTTACTGCTTTTTTACTCCTCTCTATCCTAGTACCACCTCTATAAAACTCTCATGCTTTTTTCTACTTCTTGTCCTGTATGACATTATTATTTATGATTTCTTTTCCTCTCTTTTTTTTTTCAACTCTATGTTCTTTCATAATAACCATAACCACTCTCCCTGTTTTGCATCCGCTATCCTTTTCACCACCCCTTCTCTAACTCTCACTTTTAATCTTTGTCTATCTGCATGTCTTTCGCTCTCTTTTTTGGCCCATAATAACTTTGCAAAAACTCTACAAAGAGAGGCATCTGTTTTTTTTTTTACCCCAGAAGTGTTAAGTGTTAGTTTTTGCGTCACAATCAGCTAACAACGCTCCTAGGGTTAACAACAACGAAAACAAAAACAACAGTAACAAGTATCATAAGTGATCCAAGCGAAAGAAAGTCTTTGCTTTAAACTAAAAAAGCCCGTTCATATTGAAAGATTTTCTTAAGCATCTTCGAAAAGCATACAAAATAGCAATCTTCATGACTCTCAGAAGCAATAAGTGGATTTATTTGCAAAAAAGGTTAATTAATTTTCTCGTTAAAAATGCGTTTTTTCCCCCACATACTCTGTTACTTTGGTATGGGCCTAGTTAAGCCAGCATTAATGCGGTTTGATTAGTCTTGGTTGCCCCAGGAAGTATGGGCAATTCAAGACCTAACTTTTACACCCTGTTGATCCAGTAGTGCCTCAGGGCAACAAATAACGAATCTTCTCACAGTGATCCTTATGATGTTTCTTGCTTCATGTCCTTTTCCTTATTTATTTCGTCCTGATCCCAACTTTTAACAGTCAACGGCTAGTTATTTTGAGCAAGTATTCGTTAGGCTTGAGTGATTAGGAATATCAATTTGTAATGATATTAACAAGAAAATGCAAATGAGACATTGAAATAACTTTTCTGTTTAAAACCGTTTAGCCTAAAAGTATTAGCTCTTTTCAGGACTGGGATGATTAATAGTATGAGGAAACCAAAATGAATTTGGCTTGATTCTTCACCTTTTAACATATGATAAAGTGCTAAATGGAAAATTGTTTTTTTCTATGATAATGAACTTTTTAAAGGTACTTGTTTAAGAAGTGCAACATTGGTAGATGTTCAAAGAAACCGGAATAGACCTTAAGACACGAATTCTTGTCAGTACACAACTCACCTTTCCGTTTGCTATCTGAGGCTTCGCTGACAAAACTGAACACATTGTGTCTTGTTCTTTAGAAAACCCTTCAACACAATCCCTTTCTCCATCAATACAGCGATTCCAGCAAAATTCGAAGCGACAGTTGTTTTCCTGAACCAGATATTCGGGAATACACTCAAGGGTCCTCTGTAGTGCTTTTTATACCTCTTCAAAGTTTGCTTGACCCTCAATCCATAATTCACGCTGAGAAAAGAAAATAACCATAAGCCGAAAGACTAAGTGATTGCCCGGGGTAGGTGAAGCAACATGTTCATGTTTGTAGTCTTGTTGAACCGCTGTACTGTTGCTTGCTATGCCAAAACCATGGATGTTTCCGACGCCAACCTTCTCTCAGCAGGCGCAAAAAATCGACGTAGTGAATTTACTGTCTGGCCCTTTGGTACAAACTCACATTGAAATATAATGATCATAAAACACTATGCTCTTGACCATGCTCTTCCCTTGTTGGGCTTTCTTTAAATACGGGGCGTTTCGGATCCCTTCCCTATTGAGAATACTGATTATTTCTGAATGGTAAGTAAAGATCCAGGGTCAGTCTCGGGCTTTAATCTTTAATAAGAGGTTTTTGTCATGTTTGACACAAAGTTCAAGACTATTGCGTATGTCTTTTTTCTTGCTTTTGTTCGGCAGTTATGGATAGTTTGGCGTCGATGTTTTTTGATACTTGTATGAAATCTTATTACATTCTATGTTGAAGTAGATGCCAAAGGACGTCTTGTTAGTTTTTTTTTTATCTTCATCAGGCTCATTGACAGATTTAAATTTTGTAAATCATTTTAAGCAGGCAACATGACTCATTGTTTAGTTTGCTTGAGTATATTGTGGGTTTCATAAGCCATATTTCCAATATTGTACCAACATTTTATAAAAGTTCTCACCCCTTCAAGGAATCAATCTTGGAATATACTTCAATTTCATTATTGGACGGAGCACAACCAGTGGTTTTATTTGTTGTAGACTGTCAGGTTTCAATTTGAGAAAAACTGAATACTTTCATCGCAGACTAGCTGTAGAATAATCTTAACCAACGAACCACAAACCTACGAAACGGGCGGATGTTGTTTGAAATGCCCAGTGTTCAAGAAGACATGCTTATTGGCACGAGTGGCGCAATGTTTCGGCACAGTGGAGCTTTTATATAAACTTATATTAATCAATGCTCGCACATTTGGAATGACTTATCATCACTGAAGAAAAACATGAAGTTTAAAAGAACTTAGCCGCAGTTACAATTTTGTAAAAAATTAACATCTCTTCATTTTGATGATGAGTTTTTGAAACCTTTAAGTAAACCGAGCGTTCCCCACCTCAACATTTACTGGCTATGACCTATATTTCAGAGGTCAGTTGAGTCTTGGGAAAACACCAATCTCTTCCACTTTCTGCCTTACAGATTGCGCACTTTTTGTGTGGCACAGTGGGAAAATGTTAAGCATCTAAAATAAAACGCTCTTGAAACAAAATACCGCACCAGCAGTGAAAATCACGTGGTAGCTATAAGTCAGAACCATTAGGTGATTTGTGATGAAGTTTGATACAAATATGATTTAATGATGATCTGAAGCCTTTTCTCATATCCAACAAATCTTTACTGGGCATTTCATCTTCTGTTCCATAAAAAAAAGAATAACAAAGTAAAGGAAGCGCATACTCCGACTGCAATAGGTCTCTCTGTCTATACCTCAAAGACAGGCCAGAGATATTTTAGGATATTGCCACACTCCTCTTCTTTATCATTCATTTTGTTCCATTTCTCTTTCTTTTTTCTGCCCACTCTGCTGCCTCCACCCGTCTGTTATTTATGTACTTAAATTTAACTAAAAACCTGCCTATGATTAGATCTGATTAATTAGACAAAACATGACTAATTTGAAACGTAAAAAATCCTCTAATTTTTAAAATTTGTTTTAAATTCTGATGGTTTAGCTACAGGCACACAGTTCTGCTTCATATCAAGTTCCATGTAAAAAGATTTATATAATTATATTCCATCGACTTTACGTTTTATTTCCAAAGTTTCTGTTGCACAGAGAACCACACTATAAAGACAAGCGCCGATATACATGCACAAAAGGATTGTAAAATTGAAATAGGCTCTCTTATAATAATTAAAATACCTTGACGACATGTCTAAAACTAATGCCATATTTGCTGAGTTCATATAGTTTATACAGTTCTAAAATAACCTACAAAAAACAACCCAAACAAAAAAAAACAACAACCCCAAAACAAACAACAAACCAACGCGCAAACAAACCTTAAATTTGAGATGAGTAAACAACATTTTATGGCGAAGAAAGCTCAAATACAATAAGTAGCATACCATTTATTTTTAACTTTTAATCAAACCCCACCCTCAAAATTGCCAAGAGAACTAAACGCATAAAAACAGAAACCATAAACAATGAGGATATAAAAAACCATTTTAAACTGATATCATACAACTCGTAACTTTTAGGTGAAAAACAAGTAAAAGATCCAATATAGAGAAAACATATTTCTTTAAAAGTTAAGCTGACAAACATATCAATCTAAATTTGTTGAAAGACAAATTTTTCTATACATGAATTCTCAAAAGGAACAGTTACTACAGTAAGTGTGTTTATTTCGTGTTGTAGTTAAAATAATTTTTTAAAATCAAGTGGTATTTAAAACGTTAGTTAATACTGTATTGCACAAAGTTAACTTCGTAGGTAATCATTTTGTTTTTATGAAACTGACTATCTTTCAGATTGCTTTACTAAACAAAAAGGAATTAAATAACTGATTTCCAATACGATGCAAACAGATTTTTATTCTTCATAAAGTTTTAGTATTATGGTGTGTAGATGCATTTTTTTACAAGTGTGAAGGGAAGAAAAATTATCAAAAATATAGACAGAAGGACAAAAGTACCCAATAATCTATGTCAAATAAAAAAAAAAAAAACAAGAATGAGAATTTGTAGCCCTCAGCTTTGTCATTGTGTTAAAAAAAAGAACCTTTCAACGTATGCAAAGTTTACCTGTCTTCATTAAAAGCCCAAGTGGTTCAAAATAGTTTAGTAATAATGTTTCTATCATCATTTTATGGTTTTTATTTTACAATCTCTTACATTGTGCTTATTATTTTTTATAAAAAGCAAATATTCGTTCCTACCTTTATCATGTAGAAGGTTCAATCGATTTTCATAGAAGACGAGGACAAACTAATCTGAGAGATGATAAAATTTTAAAGTGAAGTGCACGGGAAAAGAGGCTTTACTTAGATACAAGATTCATGCACTCTTATCCATTTCTAGAGCACAGTTAACGTGCAGAATCAAAGATTAAAGATAAAAAAAAAAAAACAAGTCTATCACAGGCTTTGTTAGAACGCCTTGTGTGTGTGTGTGGGTGTATGAAAAGAGGCAAGAGGCAATACAATTTGCAAACAACATAAAAGATATGAAGGCTCGTGTCCTGTGTGAATTACTCCTGTCTGAGGCTCTAAGATCTTATTTATCTAGCTGTTATAACTTGGCGTGTTGCGAAATTGTATTTCTTTCAACCGATGGACGCTCAGCTACTCGTCATAGTTATAAACCCTTCAGCCTAGCTTTACCATAATCTATTACCCGGTACGTATATAGACCTTCAAAGAGACCTCATCGATATAATTTACAAATTATGTGGAATAAGGGAGTTTGACAAGTTCAGAGACAAGTCATGAAAACATTGAACACACATTAAAATAAATTCAATATCTCAACACATGAAAGGCGTCAGTACCAATCTAACGTATGTTATCTTGATACGAAAATACTGATGAAATAACAAATTTCGCATGAAAACACAGCATAGGAAGAATTGAGAATGGTTTATTTGAAAGAAATCTGAAGTGTTCTAAACTTAAGTCTCGGGGTAATGCTGAATGCATACAATAATCATTTTTTAACAAAATTTGCAACGTAACATTTTTTAAAAGAAAAATTCACGAATAAATAAAGAAAAACAACAATAAAAATAACAACAACAACAACAACCATAACAACAAGAAAAACAGGAACAACAACAACAAAAACAACAAGAAAAAATGGCAGCTGCACTTGGAAGTAGCGTTTCGGTATGAGCAATTTCTATCTTCTATACAACAATGTTTACCATATTTATCCACATTACTACAATTTACGTACATGAGTTTGCACAGCTCGCTACGTTTTTGATTTTGGCAATGCCTGTCTTCTTGTCAAAAGAAATAATATGTTCGTAAATAATATTTCTATATAAAGTAAGTAGGAATACTATCAACAACTTGCAGTTTTTTTAAAATATGGAAATACTTTCAACCCTTTCATTATTGAGAGAAAATGAAATGCAACCGGTTCTACCAAAGCAACAGTTTCCTTACTGTCGATGACAAATCGGGAGCAACAAAAAGTAATTAATCTCTACTTTATTTGAAACCTTATGACAATTACATTTTAGAGAGGAGCCCTTTTTAAGAGAGCTCACATACAAATGCATTGACCGAGAGACGAGATCAGAATGTTGTTAAAAGAACTGCGTAAGAGCATGTCAAAACAGTATTGAGCTTTATTTAAAGATCATGATGATCTAAAGAAATTCCAGTAGCAGAGAAAAAAAAAACCTTGAGATTTACATGTGACAAAGTTTTCCTTTTATGCGCCTTGCCTTCAAGGAATAAAAAACATATTAACACAAGGAAAACATTTATAGTTCATTTATCATCTTCTTAAAGATTTTTTCGTAAAAAAAAACACCCTTGACTTAGACAGAAATATGTCACTTTAAAATGAATGCTTCTAGCAATAACCAAAACCGGTTTTGAAAGATAAACATTAATCTATTTCCAGGGAGAACAGTTCAAATAGTGGTAATATCTCATGGGATCTATATTCTTTATTTCCCCACAGGATAGCTCAAGCGACAAGACTTTTGGAGATTAATTACTCTAGTTTCAGTAGTAGGTTCTCTTTTTCTCATGAGGTTGGCAATGAGGGACGTCGCAAGAATCAAATTACTTTTGTTTATGTTTAGGACGAAATCTTAATTTTAAATACAGTTAGACTGTAGTAAAAATAAAAGAAGGGGTAGTAGTAATAGTGGTAGTAGTAGTAGTGATAGTAGAAGAATAGTAGTAGTAGTAGTAGTAGTGGTAGTAGTAGTAGTAGTAGTAGTAGTAGTAGTAGTAGTAGTAGTCGTAGTCCTAATAGTATAGTAGTAGTAGAAGTAGAAGCAATAGAAGTAGAAGAAGTATAGTAGTAGTAAAAGCAGCAGCAAAGGTAGTAGTAGTAATAGTCGTACTATAATAGTAGTAGTAGCAGCAGCAGCAGTAGTAGTATAAGTAGCATTATTATTAGCAGTAGTAGAAGCAGCATCAGTAGCAACAGTAGTAGTAGTAATAGTAGTAGTAGTAGTTGTAGTGTAAATAGCACAAATTGAAACACAAGAAGCAGCAAAAACAGCATCGATGGAAGCAGAATGATTAGCAGTAACAGTTGTAGGTCAAATAATAGTGCTAATTTGGGTTTGGTACGATTGGTTGGTTGTTTGAATTTTAAAGTCTCTTTTCACCTACAAGGTTATATCAGAGACGGCGCTTGGGACAATTGAAAGCGTGCTGCCACACTGTGATGTAAGGAGCGCTTGCATACACCACACCCAGTCATATTATCCTGACATCGGGCCGACCAGACTTAGCACTAAATCCATAATGCCGGACACTAGGCGGATCAGCTGCTAATGCCAATTTTAAAGTCCTTGGTTTGACTCGGCCGGGGATCGAACCCGCACCTCCCGATCTCTGAGCGAGTGTCTTACTGCTAGGCCACAGAGTCGGTGGTTTGGTACGAAGATAAGGAAGAAGAAGAAGAAGAAGAAGAAGAAGAAGAAGAAGAAGAAAGCAAACGGTGTCCCCCTCCCCAACTTACATATTAATGAAACATCTAGGGATCTATAGCTGTGGGAATAAACCAAAGATGGGATAAATTAAAATATATTGGTAAGAAGAAATGAGTAGCATGCTTTTTACTTGCAACCATAGTTTTAGTATTATCATAACTACTTTCGTCATCCCCCAAAAAAACTTCGCCATTTGAAATCTTCAAAGGTATATCAAATTAGCATCTCTAAATAAAGTAGCAACAAGCGATAACCTGTTAGTAATGATTTTCTGTAGTATTTCAAAATCTCTCACAATGGTTTTAAACTCACAAACTGATCAACTGCTAACTGGATGGAACCCAGAGTGTGTACCATAAGCGGGCTAAGATAGCACAGACTAGCACTGTGCACTGAACTTTGAGTCTCGCAAAACAAATTGATTCTCACAAGTTTGCGTGCTTAAATCTATAAGGACGTTAAAGTACATATACCCTAAACACTCATTGTCTCTCTACAATTGTCAAAAATGATTTCACGCCCTATCATTTTATTGGTGTACACAAACAAATCGATACTCAGCTTTGTCGACAATAGTTTTACTTATTACAATAATTTATTTCTATCTCTCACGAGATCGTTTATGTATGTCTCTGTTTGCTTTAACATATTAAGGAAGTTTAAAGCTCTTAAAAAAGGTTTAATTGCGTGCCGTTTTTCCCTCGAGTTAATTAATCATAATACAGACTTTAAGCAGCCAACGCGTGAGCATGACGGGAACGTCTGTGGGTCTATTTTTAGAAACTGGTTTCATTATTTTTATAGTTTCCTCGATCTGCTTTCCCGATTTTCACGTACGCGTAGTGAGACACGGTGCGTGTGCTTTAGGTCTCTAATATGGTAATACGGTATGCGACCAAATAGGTTAACTATAACATAAAAAAAAATTAAATTGTTGAATTAAATTTGCTTTTAAGCGTCTCTGGTCTTTCAAGTTTCTATGAAATTTACGAAGATAGACAAGAACAAAGCGACCAAAGTACAAGCAAGTAGGTCACGCCTTAGCGAGTAACTTTCTCATTTCGTTTGTTTCACTCTACCATTTGAAGGCCAACTTAACTAAGTTTTGATATCTTGTCTATTTTCCAAAGAAAAGTTTAAGCTACAAAAAAAAACAACAAAAAAAAAACAAACAAATTCACTTAGGGGTGAAGGACACGGCCAATTTCTTTTTCAACCCTGCAAAAATAATGAAAATATTTTTAACCTGGCATTTGATTGGAACAAACGCAGGTATTAAGGCAAGAATTGGAAAGGCAAGATCAACATACACACAAGTAGAAAGGATCTGGAAAGCTGGAAACATATCTAAAAAGATCAAGATCAGACTCTACAATTAGAACGTCAAATCAGTTTTGATGTATGGTTGTGAAACTTGGAAAGCCACACATGGAGCAGACAAAGAAAGTGCAGACCTTTATGAAAAGACATATGAGGAGTATTCTGAGAATGAAATGGCACGATAGAGTAAGAAATGAGGAGGTTTGGAGACGAACAGGGCATTTCTCTAAAAGTCTTTGTGCAATTTTATCGGTATATAATGAATCAATTATTGCTACAATAAGACGCCAAATATCAATGAAATCTGTTCATAAATAAGGAAAGGACAGGTGTTTAAAAAAAGTTACCAAAACTCACAAAAAAAAAAAAATACACATCGACATCAAGAGCACAACGCCAAAGCACTGTACAGAGAATTGTAAAAAGGGATCTGAAATTAAAGACCTACAAACGAGTCCAGACTAATAGAAAAATGGAAAATGTAAAGAGAAAATGAGCCTTCGATCGTGGCCTTTTCTGAACAGATCTAGCGATGGAAAAGTCAAGCATATTATCTTGATGGGTGAAAAAGGTTTTACTCGATAGATTGCCAAAAAATAAACAAAATGGCGGTGTCTACAGAAGAATGATGCCGGACACCCCTCTGCAACAGCTTTACCACAAAACGAATTGGTTTTCGCAGAAAGAAAAGGTTTCTGCTGCCGTTTGCTGGAATGGTAAAAACCGAGATAATTTTCCTTGATACGAAAACTTTGAAGGTCAATTCAAAAAACTACATCTCTGTGCTTTAATTTAAAAAATCTCTTCCCACTAACTTCATCCTCAAGGTGACTTTATTCTGCAACAAGACGGTGCTAATGCGCATACAAGTCGTGCAACCCAACAATGGTTTTGACCTATTTCTACTCGGAAATAGTCATCTGACTTTTAGGGTCAACAAACCGCCTTGTGGCGGATTTTATTAGGGGTACTGTTTGGATTATTGTTTAGGGTCACTTTTAACAGCCTTAGTTGGACTAGATCTAGATGATTCAAATAAGGCACCAACCAAGTTTCCATCCTTGGACTCGATCCTGGGTCAGCTTTTCATAGCATTTTATGAAATCCCCACTTCTCTTGATGCTTTTTAGGTCAGAATTCCTTCTCTAGTCTTGCCTGGGGAGTGGGACTGGGTGTATCGATGTTGATTGGCTTTCGTACATCATTCGGTAGATCTAGATCTAGAACAAAATGACTGAAATGTTGTCACTCAAATTTGTCATCCAAAAATAATTACTTCCATTGTGCTTTATAGCCGTGAAAGACATATCTAATTTGAGTATTTCTTTTACATAAAAAATACTAGATCCAAGAAGCAAGGAAATTCAAGTGACATTATTTAAATAATATCTAACCCAAGCAGCACCCCACATAAAATCCGCCATTTCTATTTCTACCAACCAATGAAATGCTGCTACTTTCTAGACCTATTGGAAATAGCGTAAAATAAAATTAAACATGGGATAGCGGGAATGCGGAAGAGGTTATTGAATGGTAACCCCCACTGGCCCCAAGACCCTCGTGACATTTTGGAGATATAGGTCAAAATCATTCCTCATAGATCAAGGAGTCGATATATTTGACAAAGATGACTGGCCACCACAATCTCCAGGTTTGAATCCGATGGACCATGCAATGTGGGACTTGCTTGCTGAGAAGGTCTACATAAAACGGTTGATTCCCATCCCTGAAAATGAATTGAATTAGAGATTAAGGAGTGCTGGAGACAATTTTATAGGCATTGAGGAAGTGAGAAAGTCAATCGCACCATGGCGCAAAAGAGTTAGAACTGTTGTACAGCGGAAAGGAGTTACCACAGTTCACTTCAAAAACCGATTGCACTGAAGTTTATGGATTGTTTTTTTTATATATCTGAGATGCGTGTTACTTAAAATCAAAATATCTTGTTATAATGGAAGGAGAGGTGAACTTTCAGACAGAAAAGGCTTTTTTGTAGGGGGCTTAAAAATTGGGAAAATTAGCCTATCCATTTCAAATCACACTAAATTGATGTAAGAGGGCATTTAGAATGGTCTATGATCTCTGCAAATAGGTATGCTTTTTAATTCATGTGAAAATCATAGTGCCTATCCAAGTTTTTTCTCCATATTAAATCTATTTTCGGTTTCACTTGAACGTCGAAATGCATTCATGACATGATGCGTTCGCTGATGCTTATTAAATTTTTGGAATTTTTTTTCTGCACGATGAAAGATTACAGTGCGAAACGCAAATAGTATTATAATGGAAGGAGAGGTGAACTTTTAGCCAGAAAAGGCTTTTTTATGGGAGGCTTAAAATAGGAAACATTACTTTATCCATATCAAATCACACAAACTGATGTAAGAGGTCATTTAGAATGGTCTGTGATCTCTGCAAATAATTAAATGCCTTTTTTTATTTATGACAAAACCGTGATGTCTATCCAAACTTTTTCCTCTTCATTTTAATTTTTTTTTGCATAAGACAAATAACTTTTAGGTAGGTCCTAGAGCATCATGAAGTCATGATCTGATTTGACTGAAATGATTTACAAACAGATGACTAGGGCCCTGTCGATTTGACTAGATCTACATCACATCCTCAGGTCCCTTTGGGAAATCTAGATCTAGAATCTAGGTTTAGGATTAGTAGGAACATTTGTGCCTGAAAATCATGATCTAGATCTAGGATTAGTTAAATTAGTAAGATCATTATTGTGCTTGAAAACCAATCTAGCAATGTATGTAGATTTACTCATAATCTAGCTTCTAGGCTAAAATTTCCAATGTTGATTCCTTTTCTTCTTATTTTTTCATATCATAATAGAAGAAGAGGTCATTTTTCAGCCAAAAAAAGCTTTTTTTTTTGTATGTGGAAGGGCGGCCCTTAAAAATTGGTAAAATTGGCTTATCCATTTCAAATCCCTCTAAATTGATGTAAGAGGGCATTTAGAATGGTCTATGATCTCTGCAAATAATTATGCTTTTTTAATTTTATGAAAATCGTGATGCTTATAGGCCTACTTAAAAAAACCTAAAGCCGACTCCCATATCTCGGAAAACACATAGGGAATTGATATAGTTATGAATATTTTGTATCGAAAAGAGTTTATATACGTTTGAATGGTTTGTAAATTTTATTACCAGGGTGATGCTGTCAGTCTTCTGTTATAGTAATGAAAATGAATACAACAACAACAAAAAGCAACAACAAAAATAAAACAGTTTTTTTTATTTTAGAATCATTCAAGAAATTTTTTGAGTACCAGGGATTGAAAGGCAAAGTTTTTTTTTGTGCACTAGACTTGTATTTGAAACTTAAAACTATTCTAAAAGACTCCTGTCTGACAATTTATTCATTGTTGTAGAAAAACATGTTTCTTAAAAAAAAATCTAGAAACAGTTTAAGATGTATGAACCAAATAACGTTTACTCTGAGTTAATTCGCACTTAGTTTGCTTTTAAATAATAAAATTTAAGAAAGGTTGGCAAATTTCAACCGCGACAAAGTTCCTTTAGCAACAAAAACGAATACAAATAAACAACAACAAACAAACAAACAAACAAACAAACAAAGAAACAGTAAAACTCTCAGATAAAAAAGAGCAACAGTGAATAAGAAGCTCATAATATGTTTATGTCATTCTCTCTACTCTTTATTTACTTTAAAGGTATCGAAAATCCAAAACTTCAAAAGAGAACTAATGCACCTCTACTCCCACGAAAGTCGTCAACGATGAGGGTTTTTTCGTAAAATCAACGCAGTAAATGTCATTCCTTTAGTCCTTAGAAAAGGCAGCTAAAGAATAATTCCCCAAATATTTTAAGCAATAACAAATATTACAGCAATAAAGGCCGAAAGCCGATACTATTTCCCCAGCCCGTTGAGAGAAATCGCTCTTCTTTATTTTTTTGTCCAAAACTGTGGATGCTTACAGAGGACAGAGCTAACCACTTCCCTCTCGACAACTCCCATAAATATAGCTCTGGGCTGGGAAGATGGCCACCATAAAATGGCCTCTGTTTAATTTCCTCTCTTTACTGATGGAAACCAGAAACATTGTATTTTATGGTCGACGATGATCTCTCGAGACAGCAGAAGAGGGGACGAGGGGTAAAGAGCCAGGGTCAGTGTTCGATCAACATCGGCCGCGGTTGGTTCGGCCACACCCACTTATTTTAGGCTACCCAAGCTTTGCTTGGTATAACTGAGATTTATAAAACAAACCCTGTTATTGTTAATGTTTATTGGTAATCTATAGAGGGGGGGGGGCGAGAGAGCGAACGAGAAAGTGGATGGGTAGAAAGAGAAAGATAGAGAGAGCGAGAGAGGAAGAGAGAGAGAAAGATAGGAAGAGAGAAAGAGAGAGAGAAAGAAAGAGATAGATAGATAGATAGATAGAGAGAGCGAGAGAGGACGATGACATGTTTTAATTTGCATTTTGGTAAGCACTATGACGATCCAAACTATAAGCCGCTTTTGTAAAAAAAAAAAACCCAACAAATTTCTATATGAATGTGAGCAAATCGTCGCATCAAATTTTTTTATGATATCACAAAGAAAAACTTCCTCTAACTATGAGTAGTTCAACCATGCGCTTCTTTTAAAAGGTTAATAAAATATTTACATAATGTTTTCATTTTACAAAAAATTGAAAAACACCCATTATGCTACTTTAAAAATGTCATAGGATTTCGGTTTCGATGAAAAATAAACCATTGATAGTTCCAGCAATCACACTATGGGGCAAGAAAAAAAAAAACAACAACAAAAGGTCAAGAAACCAAAAAACATTCGCTAGGATACTCGATGCTTTTTTACCCTGGGAAGATAATAAAATATTTTGTTTCAAGGCAATATTGAATTATTTTTCAAAACCAAAAGAAGAAAATGGGAATTGATTGAATAAGCAAGGAATTTATCCACTGTCTTGAGGGCTCTTTTATCCTTTTGTCAGTGCTCACTTTTCTGTAGACTTATTTTTACGGTAGACACGTATTGGTCCATTGAGAGTGGGTCCTGTCATTCAATCCGCCAGTTCTTGCTGAAAACGGAAACACTTGTCAATCACTTCAGGAGATGATTGGAAGTCGCGACAATCATGATTGCTTCTTCACTGGACCATCGGATAGCAACCAGCAACTGTTATCGTTCTCTAACACCACCTTCTCCTCCTCCTTTTCTTCTTCTTTATTATCACCATCATCATCATCATCATCATCAATATCTCTGCTACCACTACCACCGCTCATATCATCATCATGGATGTCGACACTACCTCTACCACTACTCATCATCATCACCATCATCATCATGAATATTCCCACTTCCTCTACTACCACTCATCATCATCATCATCATCATCATCATCATCATCATCATCATCACCATCATCATCATCATCATCATCATCATCATCATCATCATCATCAATATAGCCACTACTACAACCACCACTCATCATTATCATCATGACTATCGACACCACCACTGCCAGCAAGTCACAGTAATGACATAATTTCTTTGACATAACTACAAAAATATACGCGTATACTGAATATTCGTTCATTTGAAAAAAAAGACGAACTTTTTGAACTTTCGAAATTTTACAGCTACTTAATATTTGGACAAAGATAAGGCAAGCTATAGTCTGGTTAATTACGTTTACAAAATTAATGCCTATGAACCCAGAACTTAACCCTTTTTGCTATTGCACACGTTTCTTAGAAGTGACAGGTTGATTATTTTTCAAGTATACCCATCTCAAAATTATCACAGTTACCGGTATTGTCTTTGTATCACGGCCCAATTGTTCTCCCCTTGTCCTCCTTCTTCTGTCACAGCTTCACAGAAAAACATCACACAATACAATGTGTATTTGAAATCAAAATCAGCGATTGTTGTTAAAGAGTATTAAGTTAGGATGGACCAAGCTAAACTACAGCTTCCAATGAACCATAATAAATAAACAAAACAAGTACTATAGAGACAATGGTTTCCAGCTTTCAAAAAACCTGTTATGCATAATTTTTGTATTAGTGTAATGTAGGCCTACATTTGTTACTTTTATAGTTTTGTTAAAAAGAACTAAGTGAATATCTTCCGTTTCGTGATTTCCACAGAATTAATTTCTGGTCTAGCCTGCGCAACATTTTTATCTTTATCTACTTACAAAAAGTAGTGTCCCATGTTGATATTCTAAAATACAGTTTCACTATGTGAGTACCGTAGTATAAATATGCGCCGAGTATATAACACAGTCAGAAAATGCGCAGGGGATTCATATTAAAAAGAAAATTTAAGTTTAATGTGAAGCGGTATGGTTAAAACTGAACATAAACTGTAATGCTTGTTCTACTACCGGATCCTTCAGATCTTTAACGTAGCAACCGACACCCAAGAGTCGTGGTAAAACGTAAGCCTAATATAAGAAAAAAGGAAAAAAATTACCGGAGGACAGTGCATTAGTTAGAGGCCACATAATGCTTTACACTTGGACGATTTGCCTCCATTTCTAGCAACTTTGCTTTATAAACAGCTCAAATTTGTGAAAGATGCTGCTCTCGAAGATCTGCCTAGGATCGATGCCAAATTCACACTTCAAAGTACATTTTTCAAAAGCAAGCTTCAAAAAACCTAAAGTAGATATCTTTTCATTCGAGACCTAGATTTCATTCGCTAGAGCGACCATAGTCTACTTTCGAGTTTTGTTTGGTTTTAGATGTTATGACTAATAGCATACAGCCTAAAAAAGCAGCTTTTTCATGAGATCGAACGTTTAGCGTTCTCTTTAGATGTTAATGAGCCATGAGATTTTGTCTGAATTCTTCACTTCGTCTTAAATGTAATACATATATTTTTATTTGCTTTTACCACATCAAAAACCGAAAATCATAAAAATAAAGCTCTGAAGAGTCTTACGACTTACATGATAATACCGAAAAAGCCCGCAACTGAATATGAATAATCTGATTTTTTTCCTTCACTGAAAACCTAACAAGTTTGCGAATTATATATAAATCTTTAAAAAAACACAGCAAAAAAAAAAAACAACCAACACAACAACAACAACAGCAACAACAACAAACAAAACAAAGTTTGAACTTTGATTCTATTTCTGTACTAATAAAACAAAATAAGCATTAACAAAAAAATTACGGCGATATTTACTGTAAACTTTCCAAATATTTTAAAGGTATGACAGATTGAAAACGTGGGATGAGTTTTTAATATTCTTTTATTTCCATAGCCCTCAACAAAGAGTAACTTCATCTTTTTAATTTTTTGGAAAAAGTAAGCCCAATCTACCCAATGGTGCGGAACTGTATATTAAAAGTGGCCTTTAAGTTACAACGCTCTAATTAAACTGCGTAATATTTTTTTTTCTATTTTGTTTTAAAAGGGATGGGCAATTTGCAAGAAGGAAGCCGAAAGAGATTTTTTTCCCAAGTTGTGACGTAGATTTTGGTCAGAATCAATGTCATTCGCGTCCCTAAAACAGCCTTTGTTGAATGGCTATCGCAACTGTGTGTAAAAAGAAAATCTATGAACAAGAATACTTCGAGAGGTCTGAGATGTACTGTCAGCACATCAAGTGTGGAGAACTCTACGGCATTTCTAACTGCCCTACAAGTTGGCATGACCTTGGAACATTGATGATATGTTTGGCTTCAATGAAATGATCTTGCTTCGTAGTAGTATTAACTACACACATTTAGTTGCCGATTAACAGTTTCCTAATTTTCAAAGCAAAAGTAATAAATCCGTACAATACTGAAGCGGTTTTATTGACTATCTTGAATAGCCAGCTACGCCTCCAAAGTTCTTATATGGTCTAGCCAATCTTGAAATTAATTTAGAACTGTAAAAAT
>BMAT01009340.1:210341-223323 GCA_019649035.1 Elysia marginata | reverse complement strand
GGGGGGGCTACTAGTGGGAAGGCAAACAAAGACAACAAGCAAAACCAACGCCCATCACTAAATCAAGCGGGACTGTTTTGTTTCCTATTGTAAGCAGTTTGGGGACTAATGAGCTATTTTGTCTCACGCTTGATTATCATCTAAGGCCGTCAATGGCTAAATCTTGCTCATTTAGGGTGTGAACCGGGGAAAGACAATGAATAAATAATGCGGTGTGCGGTTAAATAGCACTTAACGCGAGTGTGCACACAGTTGAACAATTTTGATAGCTTGTCAGTAAGCTAAACTCTTCTTAATGCTTTTCAGTATAAAGTATCACCTTCTAAAATTTGTGCTATCCTTTCACTCTGATACTTTGACTATCTTAAGAGAGTAATCTTGTAAAAGAAATGTTGTTCTGAGCAGGTATTGTGCGACGTTAATATTTCCCCTACCTGTTGTAGCTTTGTTTTCTGAATATTTTTATGCTCATTATTATAATGCACTCTATTTTGAGGAACTGCTATTAATTTTGAGTGTTTGGAATATGTAGTACGTTTAGATTTACCGTTAAATGGATAAAACAAAATCGGTGACCCCGGGATCCGTTTTTATCTAAACTTCTAATTTCACGAATAAAAAATCCTACAACTTTAAACCAGTTCATAGAGTGCACAGTCTTTCAGTCACAAAAATTCAGATATTGATCTTACTTGAGTCGAGAGCTATATTATTTTCAGCTGGCGATCCTAGAGCGCTCAGCCACACACGTGGCATCATTTTTCCAGGTACAAGTTTCGTGACAAAAAGTCGCATATCACAGGGATACTTGACCTTCTTTTATCAATCGACCTTGGTCTGTCACATGATCACACACCGCGTCCACAAGTTTGGCCGTTACAAAATATACCTAAGTTGTTTATCGTGCGCTACAAACCACGCCACCATAGCTGGGAAAAGGAAGATCAGGGGAGTTTTTTCAAAGAAAAGGAATCTGCCCCAAATCGAAGACAACCGAACCGCAACAATATTCCCTCTATATAACTATTAATATTAAACAACCAAACCTTTCATGGGTGAAAGGTTTAAGATAAGGCTTGAAGTAGGTTTAAGTGACGATGGCTTAAATTGTATATTTTCAACTATTTCTACTTAGAGCCCCCTTCAATCAAATGCTAATTTCATACATTAAATATTTCAATCGTTACTAGTTGCGCCGTGGCTGCCTCCACTACTTAAAGAAACATACTTATGAAATTGCAAAAGGTATATGAGGAGCAGCTAGGCAAACCCAAGCAGGAGGTCACACATAAAGTATCTGTTACTATGGGAAAACTACATTTTTAGCCTATACAGCCGTGGAAAGTTTTTTCGTAGCTTTTGTACAGCCCAAGATATTACTCGTTAAAACCAGTCGTTCAAAATTCTCCAAAAATAAATTGAATAAGTAAAAATTTGTATAGCTTCTTTCGAGCAATTTTGTCGGACGCCTAGTTTTGCCTGGATGCTTCTCATATACATTATCTAAAAAGGACGACTTATAATTATTAATTAAGCGCACATTATCTCGATACATTTAAACAGTAAATCAAGCACACGGACTGAAGCACAAAATGTAAAAAAATCCAAAACTTAACTCCATTTGTATTAAAGATTATAATCTACCTAACTCAGATTATTGTTTCTTTTTGTCGAATCACACATGTTGAGATTTTTTCCTTTCTGTTTATTTCAAATTAGCTTTATAAACATTCAAAACTAGACAGCTCAGAATTTCGCTTGTCAGTACCAAGATTTTATGTAACTCTATAATTGTCAATACTTAACATTATTCTATTTGCCTTTATACACACTCACTCACCCACACGCACAATTGATGGTCATGGTCTTACAGCGCCAAAGGCAGTCTCATGATTTTACAGCTTTCCCCCAACAGGCAGAATAAATTTAACTCACCTTTCAGAGTATTGCAGTTTCGCTGCAAACAAATACTTAAAAATTCTAAACATTTCAAACACTGCCTCTACTGCCTGGTGGATTGGTTTAGGAAAGTGTGAATAATTTGCTTTTCTAAGGCAATTTACTAGATGAGTCGTGGTTTAAGGTCTCGAACTCGCAACCGCCAGTCCCGAGTCTGAAGCTAAAAACCACTAGGCCACACTTCCCAAGAAGACTTATTGTAAGAACAAAACGGTGCCGATTGTAGCTCGAGAGAATTTCATACAAACTCGCGTGACAGTGGCGCCTTCTGTTAGCGGCAAGCTCATGGTTATTGCATTGAAATGCACTGGTTTAAACTCTGAGCGATCAACCATTTTTTGAAGTATATTTAAATGCAGGCGCGCGTTGACTGGGTTGGTGCCAAACATAAAAAAGTGATTGGAAAAAAAACTTAGAGAGCTAATTGGGTACTTGTCAAGTCAAAACACAAACAGTGCCAATGAGATATAAAGTTCCTTAACAATGAAAGAAAAGATAAGTAAACAGAAGGCACAAAAAATTAAAACAAAACAAAGTACAAATCAAGAAAATTACTTGTAACTAAGCGATCTTAAATAAGTTTGAATTTACTGTAAATTGATACAAAATGGCATAAAACATTTTCTGTTGTAACCTGAATGATATAAAAAAAGTAACCATTGTTAGGCCTAATATCATGCTGGTATGTCATAGTTCCTCCTGATAAAGTTCACTATTGCGACAACAAGTATCAAAAATATAGAACCATGGTGATGCTCTTGTGGTGAACTCTGCAACCGATTTTTGTTTTCCATGAAAACAATATTAGAGGTATGCCTTTGCCCTGCGACTTGGCCTATCCACAGAAGTTCTGCAGGCTCTCATGTGTCGCTGTCATCGCAGCAATCATTGGGTACATGATTAGGGCGGCTGTCGCTGGAACATAATATACACATATACTAGACCTGTCGATGCATGATGTCAAATATTTATAATAGAAAAGATAGAGAGTTTCATTCATAATATACACGCGAGGCGCCAAAATTTACTAGAATTATAACCATAATACCAACACAAGTCTTAGTATATAAAACTCTAGAGGATACTGCGGCTTCCAGCAGATGTTTCGCAGTTCCATAGTTTGTCCCAGACTGGGTAGGTTTTACCGCAATGGAAACCCTTAAACATGAGCTGGAAATTTATTCGGAAAGCAAAACACGACAAGGTAGACTCTGCTTATTTCGAGTTGATTACGACCATTTAACGACTTCCAATTTTTCAGTATATCACACTTTAAAACTTAATCTTAGAAAATTAAGGTATTTACTAGAGTCTATCAACCATCTTCATCATTTGCTTTTTAAGAAAGTCTTACGGGTGGTGGCTAATTGTTTCAAGAGGCATTGTATTTGAACCCATCTTCTATCAGCATAACAAAATCGTCGCAAAAAATCAGCCACTTAAAAGCCCTCTTTCTAGAGCTATACAAATATTTTGATGTGGCCAGTGTCCATCACAAGCGGGTTCAACCGCTGAGTTGAAAGATTCTATTTTGCCAGACCCAAAGAATATCATCCTCTGAACTGGATATTTCCATGATAGGCCGGCAAGTAGCAAAACAAACTAGCAGTAAATTGTCACGAAATTAACTTAAACGATTGAACTTCATACCGTCCCAGATAATACAGAATGCAAGCTGATTTTTAAAAGTGTATACACACTAGCCTGAACTACCACTAAGCTGTCCATCTTCCCCAACAGACTAAATAAAAATGACTCCATTTAGATTTTTCTTTGCTAACCCTCCCCTGAAATTTACTAGGCTTATATTTTGCAACTGAGCCAAAGAGCAAACACACTAGTCTAAAACTCATCGTTATTCCTTCTATCCACTGAAAAAGTAAAAAAAAAGCCAATTGAAAAGTTACTTTTGTTGATCTAAACAAACCGTATAAACACGAATAAGAAAATGATCCCAAGATTCGTCTAATTGTGGTTTAAACTCATTCCAAAATCAAAGACATTTTCTAACAGAAAATATTCCATTTATAGAAAATAGATGAATTGAAAAAAGCATGATGGAACAGAAACAAATTTTAAAATACAATTCTTGAAATGATATTTGAAGGATATAATCAGCCTGAAAATAAGAAGATTTTAATGCTTTTCATCTCGTTTGTTTACCAAAAAGGACTTTCCTTTTTTAGCTCAACGATATTATGTAAAGCAAGCTTATTAGGGGTATTGAAGAACAAAAGGCATGATAACTTGCTTTGAAGCATAAGCCCTTTTATGTTCAATAAGAATAAGGAAAGCCAGAACAGATCAAAACAGCTATAATTGTCTTTATGCTATTGATAGCTATTGCAAATTTTAATCCATAAACGATTTTGTTCTTCTATATTTTTAATCATTATCAAATTATTTTTTTCATCAAGTAAACAATGTAAAGGTTGCTATACTGCTAAGTCACATAATTTTCTTCCAGTTTTATCTCGACCTTTCTAAAAACCTTTTCTTATATTTAAAATTTCTTAAAAGTTTCATCTCCAACATGCCTGCCAAGTGGTATTTCAAAATGATTTTCACATTTTCTCTTGAAATCTAATGAACATGCTTATATTATTACGCAATGTTAATAAACTTGATTTTATTTGGGTAAAAAATTACCCCAAGGTTAGCTGCAGACGCTTTAGACCATTTAAGATGGGTTTTCTGAACAAACTTCTTTGCTTTTTTTAATGTCAGTAAAAAAAACAAAAATAAAAAAGTTAAAGTTTTAATTCTTACAAAATTAGCATTTCATAACAGTACACGATCATGCTCATACCTTATGAGTTTGCAAAGAGCAATGTTTTTGAAAGCATTGTTGAATTATTGTCCTTTTTTTTTATTAAACATAAGAACTACGCTTTAAATATTTAATGGTAATCTTAAAAACAGACGCATATATTTTATAACTTTTCTTAAATAGCTTTAGATAGCCGCAGCGCAACAGGGTAACCTCTGAATTACAAAAGGCTAGACTCAGCATTCCGCCCCCCCCCCCAATNNAAACCGTACATTCAGCACCATACTCTTTGTGTTGTATTTGATCCTAAGATGTTGAAATCACGACCTGGCTATATCTTATTATAAAAAAAAATTCACCTTCGAATCCTACTCAGACATTACTACTGAACCGATCTGCCTCAAATTTTCACTGAATACAGTTTGAATTTTTTTACTTTGATTTTGAGAATAAAAAATGACCAGATGAGCACATGAAATAAACGGCAGGTGTCAGAACATATATTAACTCGGACCCCGGCTAAAATATACTTCATGTTTTAACAACAGCAGAGTTCATGTTTACATTCAGTGAGATGGCCTAGAGTAATCACCCCATCGTAACTAGGCGTAACTATTGACCCCAGAAGTGATCTAGCTTACTTGGTAGCAATTGAACGTGAATTTTTTGTTTTTTGTTGCAGAGGCTAGGTTCTAGATCTAGATTCTGCATTCTTCTTCTTATTAATAATATTTTGGTTCACTCAGATTTGATTATAACCACCAAAGTGCTTACTAAAACTGTGACTTAGCCTTAGATTTACTTTACATTCAGTGTCATGGCCTAGAGTTTTGATGTCTAGATTTTACCAAGACTAGATCTAGATCTAGATCTACATTCAGAGGTGACTACTTCATCCCGAGCATGATCGAGCATTCAAAGAAATTCGGCTAGATTCTAGATCTAGGTCCAGTGAACTGTTCTAGATCTCTAGATCTAGATTCTGCATTCTTCTTTTTCTTAATAATAATTATTTTGTTTCACTCAGACTTGAGTATTTATAACCACCAAAGTGCATAGATACTAAAACTGTGACTTAGCCTTTGAGAAGGGAAAGGTTGTTCACTTTTCCCGTAAATATTGCGGGTTCTCCACTAGTAAATCATATAAAAAAAATTTAACATTTTGAGCATATGAGCGTAAATTAAATTTTAGCAAAAGTTACAGAGATCTATCTATCCAAAAACTAAAGTAGAGTTCACAACACTTGGAGTATATCCATAAAGTAGATAAGGATCCAAAAAGGATGCAAGTAAATCTGTATGATCTAGATAATAGTTTATAAAAAGCAGATTAACTCTTGTCTTTAGTTTTAGTCCGGAAATGTTTTATATCTCCATTGCAATATGTATTGTTTATGAAAAAGGCAATCAAATAAAGCCGAAACGTTTTTATGTTATAACTTAGGTAGTATTGTTTTTTTTTTCTTGTGTCAAGAAGTAATAGGTTGTTGATCTGCTTTTTATAAACTACTATCTACCCAAAGTAAGACACTGTGCACTCAATCAGTTTCAGGCCAGTTTGTATTTAATGTACTGGATATTTAGTTTAAATAGTCGGATTTCCCTTTCGCTTGGGCGGAAGAAAAAAACTCATTAGATAAAAATTTCAACACACAAACATTACACCCAATCAGTTGCAGGGTTTATAATCAGTGTTCTTCTTTTTTTTTTTAAACTGAAGCAACACAGATCATTCTACTTGTATTCAGACATAGGCCTACAGCAACGGGCCTACTTTATGATATAGGCTAACTTCCCTACTTTGGCTTTACATTGGTATCAATTTCTGAAGTTCACTTTTTCAGCCAATGGTTCTGAACTAAATCTACCTATAGGTGCTGAGTTGTGTACCAAAAGTGGTCTGAAAGCGCATTTTTTTCAACTGCGTAATATTTTTCCCTATCGTGCTACAGTAAAGGGTGCACAATTTGCAAGATGAAAATTTTATGCGGGGAAGCGATTTTGTTTCCCAAGCTGTGACGTAGATTTAGGTCAGAACCATCGGGAAAAGGAGAAAAAAGATGTTTATTAATACCCAAAGAAGGTCTTCGACAATTGAATATATTGGTCTTCTCAGTTTCATGACGAAGCCGGTGTTCGTTGGGGGGGGCCAAGAAAGAATATGTGCATAGAGAGTTTTCTCCTACTTCTTCGTCTACTCCTTCTTCTTCTTCTTCTTCTTCTTCTTCTTCTTCTTTTTCTTCTTCTTCTTCTTCTTCTTCTTCTTCTTCTTTGTCTTCTTCTTCTTTGTCTTCTTCTTCTTTGTCTTCTTCTTCTTTGTCTTCTTCTTCTTCTTCTTCAGCATCTTCATCTTCATCATCATCATCATCATCATCATCATCATCATCATCATCATCATCATCATCATCATCATCATCATCATCTTCTTCTTCTTCTTCTTCTTCTTCTTCTTCTTTTTCGTCTTCTTCTTCTTTTTATTCTTCTTCGCTACAGGCTTTGACATGAAGCCTCAAAATACATTTGAAAATGACGTTGATTGATTTATACATGACAGACAAAAAACAAAACAAAAAACAAAAACAAAAACAAAACAAAAAACCCACAGCAACAAAGGATTGGATTGATAAAGTTAACTTTATTCTACAATAAATACAATTATATAAACAAAGTGTAATGTTCCTGATTTGAATGTCAAATTTTAAATGAAATTTGAAAAATTGTAACATATAAAAGAAAAATTTTTTTTCATCGTTTTCTAAACAGTATAATAGTTTTGTACAATTAACAAAGAAAAAAAAAACAAAGCAAAAACAAACAAACGTAAAACAGTTCTAGCTCTTTGTGGCAATTGAAAAACTTATATTTTTTTTATCTGTTTCTGCTGCGCAAGTAAACCAGTAATCTATAAATTTTGATCAGGTCAATGAATTTTCAATTTCACCGTAATTGATAATTTTATACTAGGTTTCGATCTAGGCAAAAGCAGCACTATCACCACAAAATATAACATTAAACTATAGAAAAAGCAAATGTTAATAAATAGTTTCCTTTCCTGCAAATCATAAAATGCTGAGTTTCTTCCTTGAAAAAAATAGGAAAAGTTTAAGTTTAGAGACAAACTGTTTTTTTTAATGTTGCAAAGCTTATAATAAAATCATATGATCTCACTCTCCGCGGACAAAATTGAGAATTTCACCAATTTATTACACACACACACGCTGCTCAATACTCTCTCTATATACATATTATTACTTTTTGTCAAAAAGTGGAATCGCTCTCAATCATTTAGTCACAACATACACAAACACGCACCATCACACACACACACACACCATCTCTCATCTTGCTTCCTTATTTTTTGCTAACCGTTTCATCGTTCTCACAATCAGCGAATAAAGACAGGCTTCTCCATTCTTAAATCTTTTTCCTCGTGTTTATAATAACTCTCGTCCATGTACGGTATTTCTTTTTTTTACAATAAGAGGGTCAAATCATATAACGATGAAACAGCGTAATGGGGTGGCAATCTCCTCGATGATGTCACGTTCATGTATCTAACTTACTTCTCCATTTTCTAAAATCATCAGTAAGATTAAACAATTTTTTTTATTCCCCATGTAAAAATTTCCATAAAATGAGCAACCCCCACAACTCTGACAGAAGTTTTAATATGAAAGCAACTAAAGTAAAGAAGAACAAAAAAACCACAAACAAACAGTGACATATGAACGACAGAAGTTTACAGATGCAAACCCACATATCTTATTTAATATGACAACAGCCAAGAAAAGAATAAACTGTTCTTCTCGGCAATCACGGATTAAAGTTTATATGCACCTAGTAAGAACTATATATCCAAGTCAAATCAACTTCATTTTACAAATTTTCCTATTTACTATTTAAGTTTAACTGTTTTTACTCGCTAAATTTTGCTCCACTTTTGTTTGTCTGAATATATATCACCTACAAGAAGAATGTAGTAGCTTTAGTGCTTGACAAGACAGTAAAATGTTGAAATTTTACTATTTTTTTAAACAATAATTACTAAAACAATGAAAATTATGCATTTTTTTTGCAAATCACTCTGATGGAAATATACCGAGACTTTGTTGTTTTTACTAAATCGTAAATCTGTAAAACGTAATTGGTTATGCCATGCGCGTATTAAGACTTTGCCTTTATTCAGAATGTTTTCCGCAAACATTTCATCAGGGTTGGTTAATGAATAGAACCCTTTTCGAGAGATTATAAATTTTAAATACCTCACAGGTTTTAGAAAATTTGTGTGCAATATTTTAATTACATTTGAATTCTATATCTCATAAAAGACAACATAGACAATATCATAGAAATAACAAAGATTTAAGGAACTTCCACGCAGAATAAATCTTAAAAGGTATTTTTTTTTGCAGTGCTCCAAAAATTAACCATATTCACAGTGCTTTTTAAGTCGTTTAGACTACCAAAAAGCATTTATTTGTCCAGGAAGAAAAAAGATAAATATGCAATAATGTGGATGGAGATAAAGTTAGCTAAAGCTAAAAGACTTATGATGAGAAATGAGGCAGATTGTTTGTAACAGTAACAGTAACAACACATGTAAAAAAAGAGTAACGAAATGCTGTTTAATCCTTTAAAACTAAAATGGTAGGAATAACGACACATTTCTAATTCAAGCTGATGTTTGGCGCCTCAGATTTTTATAAATTAATTATCCTGGTTAGACTGAAATTAGTGTAAATCAAAACGAGTGCAGTCTTATAAGTTGGGATTCAATTGGTTTGATTGTAAGATACATAATTATAAAAAAAAACTTAGTCTTAACATAAAAATAACAAAATAATGTCAATAGCAGCATCAAAAGAGGCTGAATACAGAAGAGGCTGAATACAGAAACCTTTCCAGTCAAATATTTAAAGAATGGCGGTGAACGAATTTGACATGGTCCCGACAAAACTCGCCGGAAAATGAGAACCGCTAGCGACAGTTCGAGCAGTTACAAGTTGACATTTTTAACCGTGCGTGGGTCTTCGTCTTATAACCGCGCAAACCTATTCAAAATAGACCCCGATTGTGGAAATTTTTAAGCAATACGAGTTGATGGAAAATTAACTTAAGGCTCGAAAAGAATTTTAAAATAAAAAATGTAAAAATTTCAGTTCCGTACTTTAACAAGTCATAAAACAGAAAAAAAACCTGTTTCATTATTAAAATGATATTAATTAAAAAAACCTTGAAAAGTTTATTTTGGTATCAAAACTAATTCTTACATCAAGCGTTTGTCTGTTTGAAGATCCGACAAAACCACGGAGGAGAAAGACAAGTGAAGCGGACAACCCATAACGGGGAGACATGGGGAACGCTATCTCATCTTAAGCCCTCAATTGGTACGCAGTTTTAACTGACAAAGTTGCCCTATATAACAAAACGGAGATTAAATTATGATGTCGTATGTACATAGGGTTGAGAAGTTAGAAAACATTTTTGCTAAATAACGAATACTTTCTTAAGCTGTTGTTTGTTATTAAAAAGCACACAGATTATTCTTAAAGCTGATGTGTAGAACATTGGGCTAATTTAGACAATACATTATTTAAGAAAAGGTTACCATGATGATGATGACTTGACTAGAATAGAGAATATGGGCTCTAAATGCCTAGTTTATGAAATGGACTTAAAGAATTCCTTATATTTGAACCACAGACAAAACATAGGTTTTATTGATACCGATGATTCCACAAAAAGAATAACTCTGACATGGAACACTTAAGCTTTTGTTTACATGATGAAAAAAAATGTGAATCTATTTACAAGATGAAGATGTTTGCACTCTGATAGTTCTTCCAAGCTTCCACAGAACTTATAACCTTTGATGAAACAAAGCAAGCCGTCATATTGCACCAGCCAAACCCAAACACGTCACGCTTACAGTTTTCTATCACGTGCTTGATACATAACGTGTTGACAACAATTGTTTCTCAAAATTTGAATCAATCATTAACAAAAATATCGCCAAAGACACAAAACAGATTAGACAATTAAGAAAAAAAAACATTAGTTCAGAACCCGGCCTTGAACACGAGTACGAAACTAAAACGCCTGCCTTCACCGCACCTGTACTTGTCTTGGTATTTCGAAACCACATTGCCGTGGTGATTGTTAGTTGACTGGTAGCAGGACGAACGCAGTGAGTGTACATCAATCAATTCACCCGTTAAAAAAACTAGTAAAAACAAGTACCATTGGAAAAACAACCTCACAAAGTTCGTTGAGAGGAAACACGGTCAATTCTAATGTCAAATGGAATTACTCACGTTTACAAGGTTTCAGTGTTGTCAAGTCTTAAACAATGATATCATTGTCACAAAAAGAAAATGACAACATCAAAGGTGTTAACGATACACTGAGTGTTCTAGCTCACCACACATTCTGTCTAGAATGTATGTGACATTTAGTTCTTCTGAGTGTCTATAGATACCTGATTTCTGTGATTGATTATGCAATCATGATTAGCTTTCCACTGACATTACAGTCTTTGAAGCGATTGAGCCACGACTCCGTTCAGACGATGCCGATCCCATTTCAGACTCAAAGAAGACTAAGATGCACCAATTTGAAACCGACTGGCTACACTTTCTCCTTGTCAA
Source organism: Elysia marginata (assembly GCA_019649035.1). NCBI lineage: Eukaryota > Metazoa > Mollusca > Gastropoda > Plakobranchidae > Elysia > Elysia marginata. The sequence continues at coordinate 211,945 of BMAT01009340.1, read as the reverse complement.
TCCTCATAATGACAAGCGTTGGCCTCTCCTCGACCTTTCTTACGTTCAGTGACACCAGCAGAGTGTAAAGATGAAAAGGTCACGACAACGACCTCCTCAGTATTGACGTGCAAAAGTATTGAACCAACACCACAGACACAGCCATAACTCCCAGGAATAAGGAAGAGTGATGAAGGCTGCCGGCACCATCTTTGGGACTCTCTTCTCCACTCCTAGCCTCATAGACATCTGGTGGCTTTCTGCCGTGCTGTTCTTCTTGAACATCCGTCTCTGCAAATTAGGATACAAAATAGAATCTTATAACACATGCATGCATTCATTTTAGGGGGACAGATAAACTGGGCTTGAAAGGAGTCAAATTGAATTGGAAAGATTCAGAGCCTAAATCAAATTTTCTTGCCAGCTAGGGCCGTCTAACATAAAGTATAGAATGCACTAAGCAAAAAGTTACAAGGATTTCAAAGACATGCCTCTTTCGTGCTTGATTAAGCTTAGAGATTGACATCGCTTTATTCAAGTTGTTCAGATGTATAAATCTAGTAAGCCAATATATTTATGTGTCTTTTTTATATGATATCGTCTAGTTCAGTTTTGAACAAACTTTCATTTTCATAGGTATAGGTTCACAAAACTTTGCATTGTCGATTTAACTTGAACTTTGAAGAGAAATTTTATTTGGTTAAAAAGTCCGTCATATTTATCGTTTTTTACGCGAGGGTATCAATATTAATTTGCATACCTCTTTTCTTATTCGTTGTGTCCGCTGCTTTCCCACCGTCATATGAAAAGAAAAAACATAAAACATGTTTAAAACACACAATAGTTGTTTTTACACATTTACTTGAAATAAACACAAAATAATTATAAGTATGGTATCGAAATGTACTGTGCTAATAAAAGTTCAATAACAAAAGCTTTTAAAACCTAAATAGCTAATCATAATATGACTCACAAAGCAGTTATATTTAAAAAGAGAGAAAATATCGTAGACAAACAATAGTTCGGTACCATCGCAACAAAAACTACTAGGTTTCAAATATTTATATCACTTTTTTCTCGTGCCTTTCTATAAAGGACCCGGTTGGTTAGTAGCATCCTGTGGTAATTATACACCGGAAGACAATTATTGGGGGGCTAGTGGGTTTTAATATTAAAAGAAACATATTAGTTCGTTCTTTCTATAGTTCCTCCGCTCCATAGCGTCGCGAGGAGGCACATTCCCTCTTCCCAGTCCCTAATGGACTGTCCAGACGTCACCTTTGGACGAAATCATGAGTGGAAACTCGTGCTATGGTGACTTTATTATTGTTAATGCCTTATATCTACACTAAATAATACAGTGAGGATTGGAGGTTAGAAATTTTAATATTTCTATACTACAAAGCCCACCGCCACGACAAAAATACTACTACTAAGAAGACAACACCAACAACTGTGCTGCTGCTGCTACTAATTCTCCTACTACTACTGATGCTGATGCTGCTGCAACCATCACCACCTTCACCACCACCATCACTGTCGCTATAACCACCACCACCTTCACCACCACCACCTTCATCACCACCACCACCATCACCACCACCACTACTACTACTACTACTACT